>CM038632.1:31612881-31875381 GCA_021554675.1 Leuciscus idus | reverse complement strand
TGAAAACAAAAGATATTTTGAAGAATGTCTGTAATCAAACAGTTGTTGGACCCCATTGACTTTCATATGATTTTTTTTCTTCTCCACACTATGGAAGTCAATGGGGTCCATCAACTGTTTGATTACAGACATTCTTCAAAATATCTTCTTTTGTGTTCAACAGAAGAAACTCATACAGATTTGGAACAACTTGGGGGTGAGTAAATGATGACAGAATTTTCATTTTTGGGTGAACTTGAGGGTGTTTCTATGAGGTCATACCCTTTAAGAGTTCTGTAACTCAAAAGTTATGGTTGTGAGCAATATTATAGCTTAAAAGCACAAACGCGTCCTTCGACAGGGAGTACATGAACTTTTTTTTATCATTCAAATTTGGCTGGGTGGCTAATAACACATTTTTCTGTGGTGTGACAAACTCAGAACACATACTTAATTTTGACTTTACAGGGACTTTAAAGGAGCTGTATGTAAGAAATGTATTTCAATTAATCATAAAATGTCCCTGATATGTCACTAGACATTAAGAAATCATGTTCATTTCAAATACTTATATCACTGACAACAGTAGTCCGGCCAGGATATTGTCATTTAAAAGTGAAGTTGCAGCCCTCAACTGATGTTGATGTTGTCATCTTGTGTTTTGGCCTGAAGTTCCACCCTCCGGCTATCTACCAATCACGAAGTCAGTAGTGTTTCGGCATCCGGGTTGCCAGCTCTGCTCTAGTTACCACAGCTGCAGCAACAAACGTTCGTGCTGGATCCTGCAGCCTATCTGGCAACCTCGAGTCAGGGGGGAGGGGGAGGGGATACACCACTCTACAGTAATTTGAAAGTGATTGCAGTACCAGTTTTGGCCACAATCTTACATACGGTTCCTTTAAGCTGGTAAATAATGAACAAGAAAGAGCTGGACTGAACAAATAATAATAATGTTCTCTGTCCACAGGAGGGGGTTTTGAGCCCAACACACACACACATGTCAGAATGAGGAATGGAATCACTTGAGGAAATCTGTACTTGGGACTTTTGGGCCCAAATTGCTGTACATTTTACATGTATATTTCAAAACAATGTTTACATGGACTTTTTTTTGGGATTGTTTTTAGGATTTTTCCACTTTTTATTGATAGGAATAGGGAAGATCAAATGACTGTGAAAGGGAAAAAAAAGGGGGGAATTGCATCAGGAAAACAGGCTGGATCTGAACCTGCTTCACCTGCATGAGAAACTCAGCTAAATGTGTCTGGACTCTAGAGCATCTGCACTAAACACTAGTTCATGGCTTCGACATTCCTGCACATTTACATTCTTTTGTTGATTTGTGTCATATAATCAGCTATAAAATAATATATGTCTGTAAATAAAGAATGAAGAGTTTCATACTGTAGTTTTGTATGAGATTCATGTAAATTCTACTAATATTACAGCCATGCAGATAATAAAGACATGAAATGCTTTTAAGTACACTGTTTTCAACTGTTTGATTAGTCGGTTTGTCCTTTTTTAATGTAAAAATGAGAAAAACATTCTCAGGCCATATTGCACAAAAGTACCGATTAAAAGTAGAGATGCACCGATTACAATTTTCTGGGCCGATTCCGATTTCCGATTTTTCATTAAGTTTGACCTGCCGATACCGATTTTAGCCGATTCCGATTTCATTTTTTCTGACCACTTTACAGCACACACAAATATTTTTTTTTATATCTTTTCTGTAATAGAACATTTTACAATTTGCATAGTACATATTTTTTTGAACAGATAAATGCTATAAAATAGAACTATATAAATGACTCCAGGTGTGGGTAATTCACACACATCTAAAGTGCAGTGTTACGGAAGAACCATTTCCTTTTCACATTCAATATCCAATAATTTTTTTATACATGTATTTAGCAAACTAAACGTCTGTATGAAAACAGGGAATGGCGATAAAATAATATATAAATAAAATTTTTAATAAATATAGCCTTGCAGTATAAAGATATTTCTCAAAGCACACACACACACAGGCCTATTGCAATCACTTGTACAAACTGAATAATAAAACAAGTTTAAATGGGTACATTTTCTATAAATATTGTTCTTCGTTTTCTTTTCTGACATTGCCAACTCCAGTTCTTGTTAAAACACGCACATTCTGTGCATTTTGGGCACTTTTTTGTGAAACCCTATTTAGGCTATTTTGTCCATCAAAAGTGTGCTTTCCCTTTAATTGAGCGTGAGCAGTGCAGCAAATAGACTCGGCGCCGAAAAACGCGCTTCACTGCTCGCGACGCTCCTGCTTGACGCTCACGCGCTGCTCCTGCTCCCATTGTGATTAACATGCACGCCGAAAAAAATACGCGCTTGCGGTCTGAACGGACGTAATTCACGAGGTTTCCTACATGTGTGTTCCGCGTGCACGTGTGATGCTGATGTTGCGCGATGTTAATCATGCGGCGCCCGAGTGCATTTGACCGGCATAAAATCGGTATTTGTCAGACTGACCGGCAGGTCGCCGGTCACGGCCGATCACGTGAAAATCGGCCAATTCCGGTCACCAGCCGATCAATCGGTGCATCTCTAATTAAAAGTTTGGGGTCTCTAAGATTTGTTTAAACAAATATTATTACTTTTATTCAGCAAGGATTCATTAAATCGACTGTAAGTGACAGTAAATACATTTATAATATTACAAAAGATTTCCATTTATATAAATGGTGTTTTTTTTAACTATTCATCAAAGAATCCTGAAAAAAATTTATCAGTTTCCACAAAAATATTAATCACCACAACTGTTTTCAACATTGTTAATAATCAGAAATGTTTCTTGAGCAGCAAATCATCATATTAGAATGATTTCTGAAGGATCATGTGACACTGAAGACTGGAGTAATGATGCTGAAAATTCAGCTTTGAATCACAGTAATAAATGACATTTTAAATAAATTGTAATAATCGCTCACAATATTACTCTTTTTAACTATATTTTGATCAAATATATGCAGCTTTGGTGAGCATGAGAGACATTTAAAAAAAAAAGTTTTACCAACCCCAAACCTTTCAGTGATAGTGTAAATACATGGGTAGTAAACGCATCTACAACTGTTTAAATACCATTATGCAAATTATTTTATAATATTAAGCATGCATATATAAGCAGCTCATATTAAAAGAGATACAGAATGCTTCTATCTTTTTAAAGAGAGAGAAAAAAAGAACATTCTGAAGTATTAAAGAGCTCAAAAATATCTTTATTGTCACTTTATCAAGAATTGTACAGTCAATTTCTAAACACATTGGAAAAGTCTGAGCTTCCTTCAAACAGAGCTGACCTTTGGAATTACAAAACCCCGCTGTAACCATGGGAACAAGGACCCCGGAACGAGCAAAGGAATAGCGGTGTGTGATTAAGAGACATGAAGACGATCAATCAAGAGAGCGAGATGAAGTCAGGAGAATAATAAGATATCGAATGAGCAAAACACGCAAATGATCACAGGGATTTTGGTAAATCATAAAAATGTGTGATTCTTCGCTACTGGCAAAATTAAGGATTCGATCAGGAGATGGTAGAAGAGATCGGTTTGTTTAGCACATTGTGGCGATGCGTACACGAATTCGCACTGATATACGGATCCTGTCCGGTTTCATTTAGACAGGAGGCTTAATAAATATCTAAAACATTCTGGTACGCTGCACTGTTCCCATGACAACAGGCCAGACCGCCCTCTATCACATGCATTGGCTGCCTTTCAACAGCAAGACACGCCCACATTTCCTCCCCACACACACACACACACACACGCGTGCATTCATACACACTCGCATACACCCTGCTGAAATGAGCAGACTACACTAAGGGAAATCAAACTACACAGGGCTAAAAATCGCAATATTGCACTTGTATTCACACTGCTCACGCTGAGGAAGCGCCGCCGGTCCGTAACTCAAGAGTTAGACCGCAACGGGTATGAGAAGTCTAGAATGACCGGAGTCTGATCCATTCGTTCCAACTTCAGCACAGACGGGAAAACCACGATTATGACGGCGGGACAATGTTATTTGGGAGGCTGAGGGCTGCTAGAAGTCCAGGCAGAAACCAAACTTCAGTCCGATCTGGTCTAGAAGCACAGATTGATCTAGAACTACAGCGATACTGTTACTTCACTGTGGGGTATCCTCTCTGTCCCAAACGCCCAGGTCGAGCACGGCTGGTGGGAGCGGACTGAAGAAGACAGAGGAAGACATTTGTGTGTCAGTTTCTTTCTGTGACAACATCCACAACATTTACCTTGAAGAGATCATTCACACTAAAACCAAGTCATCATTTACTCACCCTGGTGTTGTTCTAATGCCATACACCCTTCTTTCTTTTATGGGCCACAAACGTAATTTTTTTTAACAAATGTCCCGCTCGCGCTCATCCATAAAATGGTAGTGAATAGCGAACAGCATCAAGCTTTTTAAAAAAGACGCAAAAGTTTCACAGAATGAACCCATGCGTCACATGTCATTTATTCCAAGTGTTTTGAGGGTTTACGAGAGGGTTTGGTGAAAATCAAACTGAAATTTAAAGTATTATTTTTAACAAAATTCTTGACCTCGGCCGTTGATCTTCTGTGCTCGACTGCGCATTCATGAGTCTCTATCAGGAGTCTCGCCCAGAAAAAAAAACACACAAATTGTGAGAAATCAAGATGAACAGAAATGCGACATGAAATACACCTCATGAACCCTCTTCCTCTGAGGTGAATATATCCATTTTGTTCATCGTAACGAAGTTATCGCGTTCACATCTGTCATCAGACAAACGGTGTTCCAGTTCAGCGATATTCAACTCCGTGAAGAAAGAACACAGATACTTTTTGCAAATTTCTAGGCATTGTATTTCTCACAAATCGGCTCTAATAAGAAGACCAAGGACAAGAATTTCATTACATAATATATTAAATTTCAGTTTGTTTTTCACCAAACCCTAAACCCCGAGAACACGAGTAGACACGCATCGCATCATTCAGTGACACTTTTGCATCTTTTTTTAAAGCTTGATGTTGGTCACTATTTACTGCCATTATCTGGACAAGCACGAGCGGGTCATACGGCATTAGAACAACACCAGGGTGAGTAAACGATGACTTCATATTCATTTTATGGTGAACTATCTCTTTAAGGCAAAACATTTAAGTGTTCATTACACTTTCTATTTGCATCTGTAGATTTCAAATACAAGATATATCTTTAAATGCCGTTTTCTCAAAATGAGTTTTTCTCCTGCACTGAGCCAGAAATCTCCATTTCAGCAGCTTCACATACACCACACTTTACATCCTAGATCCTATCTATATTCTAAAGATTCTTACAGAGCAGTCTGTTCAAATATCATTCGCCAGTTTTACATAGCCTTTTCTTTCTATTCAACCATAAAACTTGTAATTAAAAACAATTATCTTACTGTAGTGTGATGAATCAACTAGGGAAGTATGGTGATATCTATGAGTAAAAAGCTGCTAAGAAACAATTCATATTGTTAAAAGCGCTATATAAATGAAGTAGGGCTGTCAAAAGATTAATCGCGATTAATCGCATCCAAAATAAAAGTTTGTGTTTACATAATATATGTGTGTGTACTGTGTATAATTAAATTTGTATATATAAATACACACACATGCTTGTATATATTTAAGAAAAATTTGTAATTTATATATAAAAAAATTATATTTATATATAATATAAATTATATCTAAATATATACAGTATATGTATGCAAATATTTCTTAAATATATACATGCATGTGTGTGTATTTATTAGGGGTGGCACGGTTCACAAAACCCACGGTTCGGTTCGTATCACGGTTTTAGGGTCACGGTTTTCGGTTCTGTACGGTTCTTGTTGTTGTTTTTTCTTTTAATCTTTAACACTCCAAAAATTTACTTCAGCATATGATATATAGCTGAATTATTTAATTATTAATTTATTTATTTCATAAATGGGGTGTGTTTGCAAAACGCAGCTTCTCATTTCCCGTGGGCTGTGTCGGACAGTTATTTGTCACCACTTTTTGCCAGGGTTGATATTATGTCCCAGCACGGATGTACCAATACAAATAAATAAAACATTTCCAGTTAACTAGCAAAGTATTCGTTTCGTTCGTTTGTTAAATAAGAAGCAATCTAGCGCTGAAATGTGTTTTTTTTAATCAAGTGATCAAAGTGCTCGTTGCCGTTGCGATCAGTGGCGCTGATACAGTGTTCTCGTGGCTCGCGCACACACCGCAGCGGCCGCACATTCTTCACTCAGACGCGCGCTTCAGTCCGTTGAGGAGACTCTAGGCTACTCTATTCGTTCCGATGAAATCACAAAACAAAATTCATACAAATCTGTCCCTGCTTGATATACAACCGCTGATAAACATAATCGGTTTTGATGAAAAAGAAAAATATATACGAGTGCAGATTAGAACTCAGAACCTTTGACACGCTTGGCAAGTTCTGCCACTGGACCATTAAAGTACATACCGGTACGTGGAACAGTCGATCTATGTAGCCTATTTATTCACGTGAAAAAAACAACATATAGCCTAGTGGAGTTGATCTCATTAAATGTCTAAGTAAACCCAGTGTACTATTTAAATCGATTGCTGGACATTGTAATGTTATTCTACATTTGTCTGATTTATGATTTAGCATTGTATTAGCAGTAGCACGGGCACAAGGCTACATTGCGCATGCGTCGAACCGTGCGAACCGCGCGACGCACACACGCACCGAACCGAGACAAGCGAACCGAACGGTTCGGATGTTTTTTCATGTACCGTGCCACCCCTAGTATTTATATATACAAAATAATTATACACAGTACACACACATATATTATGTAAACACAAACTTTTATTTTGGATGCGATTAATCGCGATTAATCTTTTGACAGCCCTAAAATGAAGATGACTTGACTTGACTAGTAATTATAATTTTTTTGCCTGTGGTAATTATTGCTGTTTTGATACAAATATCATTCTTCATGTTCATTTAGTACATTTTCATTAACTAAATTTAACTATTTTAGTTTTATTTGATTTAAAAAAAAAAAAAAATTACAGTAAACATTTTAATGTATTTTTATTTTAAAATAATAATAATAATAATAATAATAAAGTAAAATAAAGTTGAAATATCAAAAGCAAAAATGCAATAAAAATTAACTGGCTCTGGTAATAATAAATAAAATAATAAAATAAAAAAGTGACAAAATAATGTGAAAATAATTGGATAGATAGATAAATAAATAAATAAATAAATAAAGGCAAGAAAACATTGCAACATTTTGTAATTTTCATTTAGGTTTTATCATCTAATATATATTTATATTTTTTCAATTAACGAAAACGATTTTCAATCCTTTTAGTTTTAGTTAAAAAAAAACAGTTTAAATAACATCCCTTGTGAATCCTACCTGTGCAAACTGGGAGGGGTTGTAAAAGGTCACGCCCCCTGCAGGTGGAGCTGCTTGCGCTGGCGGCTGAGCGGGAACCTATGAGAACACACTTGTGGTTACCATGGGAACAGGAAAGCAACATCACCACCATGGATGCAGACGGCCATGTCCACTGAAAGTCATGATTAGCATGCAGCATGTGATTGGTTAATGTGTGCATGCACCAAAAGGGGGCGGAGCCTCAATCTTCAGCACGCCTCTGAGATCCAAGAGCCCTTCCTATTGGCCATGTACTCAGCCAGGGCTGCTGATGACACAAAGGTGTCGTGCTGGAGGTGTGGCTGCAAGTGTGTGATGTTAGAAGCGTGCAGATAGCATGTGTGCTCATGTTTTACTATGCAGCATTAGAAAGCACTGCATAGCACTGTTGTTTTATCATTGCAGTGTGTGGAGAAGGTGTGTGTGTGTGTGTGTTTCAGATAATAACCAGCTGAAAGTACCTGATTTAAATGCTGACTCACTTCTCGAGATAGAGAACTCATTGAGCTAGAACGTGACAGCTAGAACAGCAGGAATAAACGAAACAAACAAACAAACAAAAACACCACAAACCCAAATTAATCTCATGCAGCGCCATCTTAAATCACACATCTCGTCAATCATTACAATATGATTACATCACAATCAGTGGTCTCCATGGCAACACCTCAGTAGCGTGTAGTCCTTTAACATGCGTTCTCTCTCTCAAACACACTCGCACACACTCATGCACTTTGTGTCACCAGATCTGAGATAATAATCAAAACCCATAATCATGGAATACAGTTAGAGATGCAAGATCAAGTGTATGTGTGTGTTTCAGAAGCAGTAAGTATACATGTGAGCATATGTGTTGTTAAAGTTATGTTAATCTGCATTAATGGGTGAAGGAGCAGGGCATGACAGAATGAAGTGGCTTTGAAGAGATGGTTCGGAGTAAAATCAATCTAGGGTCCTTTGCACCATGACCTCGAGCCAATCACCCCCAGAAGCCTTTTTTCCCTTTGGTCGAACATTATTAAAGTTAGAGCTTATTTAGAGATATCAGCCGGATGGTTTAGTGCAGGCGCTAATGGATCCAAGGTTGTATCTCGTAAATTACCCCACTAATAATGCCCGGAATGGTACCAAACTTCTACAGTCGTACAAATAGGTTCTGTACTCATAAAACGAGGCATTGGAAAGTTTGTAAGTACATCAGGAGTTTATTTAAATAACACTTGCCTGACGGCTAATGCTATCGCTAACCCGGACACCGACGTCACTTCCGTGATTTGGGAAAAGCCCGTAAAAGTCCTGGCAGAAAGTGATGCATAAGGATATAGTGTAAACTTTCCAATGCCTTGTTTTATGAGTCCAGAACCTATTTGTACTACTGTAGAAATTTGGTACCATTCTGGGCATTATTAGTGGGGTAATTTACGAGATACAACCTTGGATCCATTAGCGCCTGCACTAAGCTATTCGGCTGATATATGTAAATAAGCTCTAACTTTAATAATGTTCGACCAAGGGCAAAAAAGGCTTCTGGGGGGTGTTTGGCTCGAGGTCATGGTGCAAAGGTTGAATTTACTCCAAACCATCCTTTTAAAGAAAAAGCGGTAAAGTATTAAAGGATGATCTGACCTCTCCAGACTGGGTTCCCTCCGGGCCAGGAGGCAAAGCATTCGGATTAAACATCTAGATAGAAAACACACACTCATTATAGCGGATGTGTATTACATGCAAATTTAGGTGTGAATGCATTTCAGCGAGATGGTAGTGCTGATCCGTTATCTGATGTTAGAATTCATTAAATAAATAAATGAAAATCAAGAAATCGTCAAGAACCAAATGCTAGAAAAAGAAAAGCCTCAGTTGAATAAAATAAGTAAAATAAAGTTGAAATGTCAAAGGCAAAAATGCAGTAAATAAACTAGCTCTAGTATTAAAAAAAATAAAAAAAAACCTGTAAACGTTGAAATGTCAAAAATGCAATATAAAATAAATAAATAAAATAACAAAATGCAAGAAAAAAACAAACAAACTGGTAAGTAAATAAAATGTTAAAAATAAATAAATAAAAAGGCAAGAAAAAAATTGCTTTAGTAAGTAAATAAAATGTGAAAATAAATAAATAAAATAAATATATTTTATTTACATTGGTGAGTAAATAAAATGGGGAAATAAATCAAATAAATTGTATTTACTTTGTGCATATTTACCTTTTTATTTTAATTTATTTTTTATTACTCACCAAAGCAATATTAGCAAATCAAATTAAAGAGATACACAATGTCAACTGCACAAAAGCTCACAGAATGTCATGACTCAAAATGCTGTGCAGCTCAATTGTGTGAGAAAAAGATGGCTAAACAAGTCCAGTTGTGATAGGAACCAAAGTGAATCCTGGACGCAGTCTGTGTGTTTATATGGGGTTTGTGTAGCAGGGCAGATGTGTGTACCTGTGGCACTGTGGCACTAGTCTGCTGTGTGTTTATATGGGGTTTGTGTTGCAGGGCAGATGTGTGTACCTGTGGCACTGTGGCACTAGTCTGCTGTGTGTTTATATGGGGTTTGTGTTGCAGGGCAGATGTGTGTGCTGTGTGTTTATATGGGGTTTGTGTTGCAGGGCAGATGTGTGTACCTGTGGCACTGTGGCACTAGTCTGCTGTGTGTTATCACCACTGGCGTCTGGAATGCTTCCCTCCATTGGCTGCTGCTCACCTGGGGCTGAAAAGAGCAGTGTTGGACTTCACACAGACATAGACTGATGCACATAAACACACTGATGCACATGCACACACACACACACACACACACACACACCTGCAGCTGGTGTAAAGAGGTTGGTTGGCATGGCCATGGGTGCGAGAGGAGCAAACAGGTCAGCAGGGGGTGGCACAGCAGTGGCGGGTTTAGATCCTCCACGACCAGGATTCAACACATCCACATAACGGCTCTTAGTGCCTGAAACACAAACACACTTATTAAACAGGCAAAAGAGCTTTGCTTGGGGGTACGACAGATTTAAGACGGAGAGACTTCTTTTAAATAGTGTCTTTGGGTTTAAACCGCTTTAGCTCAAATATCAATAGATTTCAGAAGTTGGATTCATTTTTTATTAATCATTTTAATTAATTTCAAAGAATTGATTCATTGATTTGTTTGGTTCAAAGTCCCTATGAGCCATTTTACGTTTTTAATATTTAAATAAAATATTCATAAATGTTGCTCTTTATTACTATGTTTTGTTGTATTGCTACTAATGAACAAATATCATTCTTCTTGGTGTTCATTTAGTGTGAAACATGCCTTGGTTATTTTTAACTAGGTTTTTACTGTTTTAGTTTCATTTAAAAATGTATTAAACATTTTATGGTATTTGGTTATTTTAGTAGTTTTTTATACCATTCTAATATTTATTAATATTTTGAATATGCTTATTTTTTTCATTTTAATCTTAAAGTTTTAGTAATTTTACGTGCTTTTTTTATTTTTTAATATTTAAATTTTTCTTTTAGCTTTCATTTATTTTTAGCTTTCATTTAATTTTTCACTAATATTTGAACTTCAACTTCCTTAATTACAGTTCTATTTCCAGCCAAAGCAACAGTTTTTTTTTATATAATTTCTTTTTTAAACTTTATTTTAGCTTTATTTCAATTAACTAATATTTTTTTTAGTAGTTTTAGTTTACAATAACATCAGCAATGACCTTTTTGGTCCAAATAATGTTTCCTCAAAAAATAAATAACACCCTTTTATTTAATATAAGAATTTATGTATTTAATATCTATACCGACCCCCACTCATATACATATATAACTAAAAGATGATTCAATACTGGAGAGATTTCTTACTAAGAAGTAATTAGGAAGAGAAAAGAGGTGTATGACAATGTGGCTGGTGACTTACCTGCTCTCCTGGAGAACATATTGACAGGTGGCCCCATCGCTGGACCCCCTGCTCCTGGTGGCCCCATCCCTAGGCCGCCCATCGGAGCTTTGGGGAAGCTGGTAGGTGGAGGTGGAGGGGGTTTGCTCTGAAACACAAACCAGTTCCATCATTCACAATCATACATGCATGATAGTTTACAGCATTTGAAATGCATGAACTAATTCATCTGCTGTACCTCTTCCTCCGGCTCATCTAGATTCACCCATTTCTGCTTCTTTTCATCCCAAACAATCTGGAAAATAATGTAATCTCTTAATCAATGCCATGAAATAAGACAGGTATGAGAGAGAGCGGGAAGTTGTTGGAAGTATGTGCCTACAGTTTTGTTCTTGTCATCTGGGAGATGCGCTTCGTTCTTCCGCTTTGGAATTAGCCAGGTCAGCCAGCCGCTGCCACTCGCTCCCTGATGAAGAAAGCAAGCATAATAAGATTATGCAACATTCATTAGGATCATGAAAGATTTCCTAGTCCGTATCCAGTAGGTCTATGTATATGTTTATATGCAAGTATGTACCTTTTTGGGAGAGTCTTTCTTTGTCTTCCTGAATTCGTCTTGTGGTGGAGCCTCTGGGATAGGTGGGGGAGGAGGAGAACCCTGATTGGCTAGCGAACTGCTGCGCTCCCGTCCAGAATGATTGGACGATTCGGACGTTGTGCGAGACCGACGACCCGTCTGCAAATAAGGACAGAATTAGAGATGTAACAAACCATGAAAGGTTAAAACTCTAAGTACACTACTGTTTAAAAGTTTGGGGTCGGTAAGATTTTTAAAATGTTTTTGAGAGTCTCTTCCGCTCACCAGGGAAGCATTTATTTGATTGAAATATGTTTTTTATTGTAATTTATTCCTCTAATCAAATCATCATTACTCCAGTCTTCAGTGTCACATGATCCTTCAGAAATCATTCTAATATGATGATTTGCTGCTCAAGAAACATTTCTTGTTGATTGTTCATTCAATGTTGAAAACAATTCATTTTTTGTGTGGAAACAGTGATACATTTTTTCAGGATTCTTTTAAGAAAAGAAAGTTCAAAAGAACAGCATTTATTTGAAATAGAAATCTTTTGTAACATTATAAAATATATTTTCGGTCACTTTTGATCACATTAATGCATCCTTGATGAATAAAGGTAATAATTTCCTTAAAAAACCTGTACTTAATCTAATATACAGACTGACTGTACCATGTGTATCGATGATGACTGTGAAGTGGTTCTCGATCTTCTGCCTGGGCCCTGAAACGAACAACAACAGGAACCAGTTTAATACATTATATAAATAATATAAATGGTAAATTCCATAAAAAAAAATGATATGTAACATAACTAGCTACTTTATGTAGGAGCAATGTAACAAATGTAACGCAATATTACCCAAAACTGGTGGAGGAAGTAAAGATGGACTAACAGGTGTTACATTTCAATGCATTTCATGTCATGATAAATACAAGTAAACGTAAAACAAAAGCAAACAATGTGTTACATTCCATAAAAAATAATGATGTAAACTAATTAGCTACATTTTTATGCAACAATGTAACATTACTTTAAAAAGAAAAAATAGCCAGAGTTAGTTGTGATAAATATGGAATTCTGGGTTTCTAGGTTATTATAACTCACCATGCGTGCCATTTCATCATAAAAGTCCTTTCCTTGTAGAGGGGGGCCACTGAACGTCGGAGACGACTGAGGAAACTGCTGAGGAGAGGAAGGGGCGGAGCCATGTTCGCCCCCAGCCATTCCTGGGGGCATCTGATGTTGCATTCCTGGGGGCATCTGATGTTGCATTCCTGGGGGCATCTGATGTTGCATTCCAGGGGGCATCTGATGTTGCATTCCAGGGGGCATCTGATGTTGCATTCCAGGGGGCATCTGATGTTGCATTCCAGGGGGCATCTGATGTTGCATCCCAGGGGGCATCTGATGTTGCACATCTGGGGGCATCTGATGTCGCACTCCTGGGGGCATCTGATGTGGCATCTGTGGAGTCATTTCTGTAGAGTTGTATGCCGGCATTTGCTGGGGCATTTGCTGGGGCATTTGCGGGGGCATTTGCTGGGGCATTTGCTGGGGCATTTGCTGGGGCATGGGTGTGTACTGCTCATGTGCTTCAGGTTGGTATGTTGCCACAAAGTTTGGTTGTGGTGGCCCTGGGTAGAATGGAACACTTTCACCTGGAGGCGGGGCTTGCTGCGGAGGGGCCGCCCCATCCTGAAGAATAGTAGGAGGGGCTAAAGGAGACAATAAAATAGATGGTGAATGATAAAGGAATCAAAATAGATTCTTCTCAGGTTCACATTACACACTGAATCATACCTGGTGGCATGAGCTGAACACCACCGTGTGGCACAAGGGAGGTCATGAGAGGATTGTGGGGATCAGGGGTCAGAGTTGGGGGGTCAGGTGGGCTGCACTGGTCTTCTGAACTGGGCGTGCTGCAGGGATAAAGCTGTGGGGTGCTGCGATCCGCACGGAAAGTCATCACACCGTCCTGAATGGGACAATAACATGAATGTGATCAGAACATCTAATGTGATTTTTCTGATAAAAATAGTGATTGCAATTTATAATGCTTCAGGTTGGCTGTGCTTATATATTCCAAAATTTTGCAATTATATATCAATTTAATTATAAACTAATAATATGAATTACTATTATTATTAAGATGATGATGAAATATTAAACAAAAAAAGTTATAATATTTCACTGTAAAATAAAACAAAAATACTACAATAATAACCTCACAATAATAATAATTATAATTATTATTATTACAGCTTTAAGATTACAGTACTTATGTCTTAATTTCTTCATTAACCAGTCCTTCCAGGATTTTGTTTTCTGATTTTGTGGCCTAAAATGACTGAATTTACAGCACCATTTCCAAAAAAAAAAAAAAAGAACGGTAATATTATGCACATATTTTGCTGTTTGCAGCGAAAATCCACCATAAAATCATGATGTACTTATAATTAGTGTTAGTGACAGTAAGAGTGCAATTACCTTTAAAAAGTTAAAGCTGTAAATCTATTTTTCAAATCTACAGGTGAAATCAGGCATTATGGGGAGTAACAAATATTCACCCCAATATACATTATTTTCAGTATTACATATAGAAGTTTAATTGTATGATTAACCTCTAAAAACTTTAATTTCATACCTTTGTCCAAGAGGTCACGTGAAAAACACAGTGACGCATTTTGCTCTGAAACACGCTGCACATTTATTTAAATTGTATTATTTTCACCAAGCCATATCACGATTTCGATTTTATTTAGATTAATCAACCCTATCTGAAATTAAAAAAAGAAAATCTTTAATTTGCGGGTACTATGCAGGAAAAGAGTAATAACATTTTCATAATGTGCGGCACTAGCATGGGGACCTTAATTTTGGATAAAAGAAAAGACACACACCTTGATCTGTCCATCCAGTTGTCTGAGATTCAGTAACCAATCAGGCTCTATAAACAACTCCTGCTCTGGTCTCTCCTTCAGCTGAGGGTCAAAAAACCTCAACCTCAGAGACATCTGTAAAGAGACACAGGAAGAAAGATTAGACGTGCAGACAAATGTAAACGCAGAATCCGTATAAGAAACCAAGTCTTGGTTTGTGTACCTGTATGAGCTGACTGATGAACACAGGCGAGTAGTACTCAGGAAGGTTCAACAGAGTGCGTGAAATGACCTCACAGTAATGGAAGGCTTGAGCACAGAGTCCCGACTCCGCTAGTCGACATGCGTAGATGAATTTGAACACCTGTGCAGGTCAAAGGGGAAAAGGTCATGACCTTCCTGGATTTGTTCAGAAGGTACAGATAGGTCTAGCATGCCAAATTAAAGAGGACACATGATGCTTTTTTAATGTTTTCCTTTAGTGTGTATAACGTATCTGTGCAAGTATGAGACAGACTGGGACTAGAATTACTGCAATAATGTACAGTATGTGAAAAATAATGTTTTTTTGAACATTAAAGCATGTTAACCTATTCTAGTGCACCCAATAAATAAAATAATAGCCTTTTAAAATAGCAAAAACTTAAACAAATAAAAAAGTATTAAGGTAAAGTAATAAAAAAAATCTAACAAAATATTAACAAATACTAATTAAAAATATTAACAAATACTTCAATAGTATATTAATGATAATAAAATAACATTGTTTTAGATAACGCACCAACAAGTTAGTCGTGAAAACATCCCTAATCGAGTGACTGCATACATGTGTACGTGTTCATCTCACCTGGAAGTTGGGCAAAGAGAGGGCGTGAGAGCCAAGAGACTGAGCGTACTCGTATGATTCTGTACGCTGAATTGCCTCTGACGAGCAGAACTTCAAAAACGGCATGCTGAGAGAGAGAGAGAATGGATGTTAATGCAAATAAATGGTATGTCCATTTACGCACTGTCTATTGTTTGTATGCATATCACTGATCAACTGTATTTGTCATGACACACCTGTGATTGGAGCTGATGAGGACCATCTTGGTGCTTTTCTTGGTATAAACACCAAAGCCCACCTGAGCCATCAGGTAACAGAAATGAGCTGCATCCACTAGACCTTTAGATGCTGTAACAAACAGAAGATTCTTGACTACAGATCCAGTGTGGTCTCCACAATATGAGTGTAAGTTCACCTTCATGACAGTACGTTTATTTACCTAATGTGTCCCCCATAGTCGAAATGGTGCGGGTGTCAAGATCCAGAGTGTGTGTGAGGTTGGACAGCACCATGGCCAGATGAGGGCGCCAATCGCCCCATTTTTCATCTCCGCAACACTGCCAGAAAAAAAGATGATGCACATGAAGAAAAGAACTGCATAAATGACTATATTAACATACACAAACTCTCTCGTACAGTAGCAGCAGCCGGCATTCGTCCTGACATGAGCTGGTAAACCGTCTGAAGAGGGTCGTTAATAGGCAGGCTGTTGGCGAACCTGACAACGACAAGCACAACCACAATTTAAGCAAACTGTTTGTTGCTTTAAAAGCATGCAGACATAGGTTGGTGTAAGTAGAGGTGGTTTACCTGGTCATGACACGGGCGTGTGTTCTGTTGTCCATCTTACTCGCCAGTAATAGCGCGTGACCCCACAGGCCTTTCTTCATAGCAGACTCCAGAGCATCCTAACAAACATACACAAACTTCTCAAATGTCTTTCCACTTTTAACAACTACCTTACTAACTATTAATAAGCAGTAATTAGGAGTTTACTGAGGCAAAAGTCGTAGTTAATAGTAAGTTAACAGTGAGAATTGGACCCTAATCTAAAGTGTGACAATTTTATTTTACAGAACAGACAAATTTAAATACTAAAACACAGTAGTGTTGTCACGATACTAGAATTTCTAACTTCGATACGATACCTTGAAAAATATCGATATTCGATACCATTTTCGATACCACGGAGAAAAAAACTGCCACAATATTAAGTTTTTTTTTATTATTTAAAGCTAAATATAACAAGTCTAGAACATGACAATGAGGGATATTTTACATGAACAAAAATGTCCTGAAGTAGTGCACTTGTTCAAAAGCATTAATGCTGGTTAATACATTAACGTTATTTGATGAACAGATTTAAACACAAACGTGTGTGCATTATACGCAAAAACAATACTATTAGTGCTTTTAACAATACAGATTGTGTCAAAGCACTTAACAGTATCAAATTGGAGGATATAGTGTCAGTAATGTATAATAATAAGATAAAACATTAAATTTTCAGTTAAAGGCATTTCATTATTGAATTCAAAGATGTCATTCAATAGCTCAGTTTAGTTTAATTAGTATCTGTGTAATAAAATTGATGAAAAGATATGAAGGCAAATTGCAGAATTAAATACAAATTTTTGAATAAAGTTAAATAAGCACAAGTTAATTTACATTTGACCACAGTTAAAATATTTAACGTTACTTGTCTAAGATTTCTCAGTCAGATTATATTAACTTTAAGAATTACGGTGAAAAAACGAGACAACACACACTCATATCAACAACAATACTAGGCCATCTTGGTTAATGTTTCAGAAATGTTAAAATGAGAAGAGTTACCAACCTCTCGAAATTATTTATATAGATCCCGGTGTCGGTCTTTCAGGTGCTTAGCTATATTAGGCCCCGATCACACTAACGCGTTTTTCAGGTTCGAAAACGCGAGGCACACAGCACTCATCACACAGAACGAGCCGTGCGCTGCGTTTGTTATGTTGCTAGGCAACCACTGAAACAGCTGTCCTGTCAGTCAAGTAAACGTCAAATCAGCCTTTTATTAACTTTTTTTACTTTCTGTTAACATTGTGGTAGTTACGGTTCGTGAAGTCGTTATAAGCTCCTGGTAACCCGCGAGAGCACCACAAGTTTATCCTCCATCATCGCACTCTCCGGGCGTTCAAGCAACTAGCTTTCATCATTAAAACGGAAGGCCCGCGAGGCGCAGCAGGCGCATAACCAGCACGCAGAACGCTCGCTGGAAACCAATTGAAAATAGGCGCCTCTCACTGCAAAAAACGCGTCAAGTGTGATCGGCCCCATTCACTTCACTTTTGCTATTTAACCAGAGCGAATGAGACTAGTGCGCGTGTGGTGTTTATCAACGCGCCTTTGGAGAGAAGTGAAAGTGACAGCTCGGCTAGTATCGATACTTCAGGAAATTAGTATTGGTACCGTTCAGATATTTCAGTATCGATATTTATCGAAATATCGATATTTTTGACAACACTAAAACACAGAAAAACACAAGCATGTGCAACCGTAATTGGCCATAACCACAAACTTTCATAATCTGAAGTGAAACAGGATATTCAACAAGAAACAATGTTCTGGGGGGGGGGGCATGTTTTGTCTTGCCTTCTTGCGGCCGAATAGTAGCAGTTCTCTGAAGCGCTCCGTCTCCTTGCCGACATTCTCGGGCACGCCCATGAAAGTGTCTGATAGGAGGGATATTGGCCCCGCCTCATCCGCCTCGGCATGCTCTATTGCCTCGTTGTTGAAGTCGATGAGATTAGCCTCATTGGGGGATTTTCCCGGCAGCCAAACAGAGCGATGCTCTTTTAGCAACAGGTCAGCGATGTCTGTTCCAACTACAGTCTAAAACCAAGCCAAAAAACAACAACAAAGCAACATATTTAATACTAACAATTATTAATGATTTCTATTACACTTATCACGACTACATACCAAATAAATATATAAATGAACATTAAATATTAATTTAACTGAACTCAAACTTGGGTTCAGACAAGCAACCGAACACGATTCACACTCTTAGTTAAGGTAAGGCCTGCACAAACACTCACCCCATTCTGGCGACACAGCAGCACAATGAACTCCCAGATGAGGAAGGCGGAGTCTTTGTCCATGAGGTCATCGTTTCGCAAACACTCTTGGGCTTTGTTCTGAGCAAACTTTATGACATCCACCTTATGAGTCTCCTCTCTGTGGACACACACGAGATGATGACTGGTTTGTTTGACTGTGTACGTGGATCTGACAGTGTCAAACTATACACGTGTACACATTTATTCAGTAAATAAAGGATGATTCTTACTTGACGAGTGGGCCAGGGAATGAACGCATTTCTGCCTGCTCTGAAGAGTCCTGCAGAATCGTCTGGAATAACATCACAGCCAAGATATCAGATGCAAATAATTTAATTGAGCAATTATCATGGAGCTATTTATAACCAATCACAAAAACATAACAAAACTACCCTCTGGAAGATTGCTGGGAAATAATAATAATAATAATAATAATAATTCATTATATTTATATAGTGCTCGGCACTCAAATCGCTTTACATAGAAGGTGGAATCTCCTCAACCACCACCAATGTGCAGCATCCACCTGGATGATGCGACGGCAGCAATATTGCGCCAGAGCGCCCACCACACACCAGCTTATTGGTGGAGAGGAGACAGAGCGATGAAGCCAATCAGTAAATGGGGATGATTAGGAGGCCATGATTGACAGAGGCCACTGAGCAAATTTGGCCAGGATGCCGGGGTTAAACCCCTACTCGTTTCGAAAGACATATTGACATTTTTTTGTGACCAGAGAGAGTCAGGACCTCAGTTTAATGTCTCATCCGAAGGACGGTGCTCTTTGACAGTATAGTGTCCCCATCACTACACTGGGGCGTTAGGACCCACACAGACCACAGGGTGAGCGCCCCCTACTGGCCTCACTAACACCTCTTCCAACAGCAACCTGGTTTACTCTCCCATCCAGGTACTGACCAGGCTCAACCCTGCTTAGCTTCAGTGGGCAACCAGTCTTGGGCTACAGGGTGAAATGGCTGCTGGCCGGCGGCTAAATACGGTACTAAATTAACCAAACACAAACATCTGATCACAAGAAAACTTAATCAGTAATAAAAACATTACTTTTTTAAAGGGGTAATACGTTTTTTTTTTACAGAATAGGCAATTAACTAGATAAACAAGTTTTTTATGAACTGGAAAAATGCTTAAATTCCAGAGATACGAGTGAGTACTTGAAATTGATGATTTATATGTCAGCGTATGTTACCTCCATGCTGTGGATTTCCACAAGTGTGGGCTGACCAGCAGAGGGCAGGTTGGGTTGGACAAGGATCAGTTGACCAGCCGGACCAAACCGAGCACAGCGGTGAGGAATAGAATACTTCTCTGGGGTCAACGGCCTTGGAGGAGCTGAGAAAGGAAAAAAGGGTGAGAGAAAGACACAGAGGAAGACAGGAAGCTTTTATTAATGTTAGATCATGTGCATTAGATGTGAAATTCAAGCTTTATGTATTTAAATGCTACAGAGAATGCTGGGAAACACTTATGTCAAGCCAAGGTTATGATCTTTAACTAAAACCATATTCCTTACTTGAAATAAGGCAACATTTCTCATTTTCGTTTAGTTTAAGTTGAAGTATTAAAATATACTAAAACTACATAGAAAAAAAGGAATAAAATAACAAAAACACAAAACAAAGTAACTAAAACCCTCAATTAAAAAAAACTTTAAAATTAAAATGTACATCAAAATACTAACAAAAACTAATAGTATATGAATGATTCTAAAATACCACTGTGTCAAGCAATTAACCTCTAAACTACATAAATGAGTGCTATTTTATGGTAAGTTTTGTACCTAAAACACAGAAACTGAAAAGGAATATATGCAATATTAATTGCAACATTATGGTGGATATGCAAGCTTATGATGACTGCTTTGTGTTTGTGTGTAATACTTACGCTGCTCTGTGGCAGTCCAGGTGTTGTCAGCAGAGTTGTAAGGAATTTGACTGTAATTTGCAGTATCTGAAGGGTTAGGATACTGGCTGTAGGTGTAATCCACTGGAAGAGTGGTCCCAGTGGTGTCATAGGCGGCACTGACCAAGTCTGGTTGACTCCTGTACACCTGACTCTGCAGAAAGAAGAAATTTGTTACATACATTTTATGCAGATACATACACACATTAAACCACACCTAAACCACACAAACACAGACCTGCTGTGACCGTGAACTGAAGCTACTGCGTCGACTGTGTGATGAATGTACACTGTGCGCTGATTGTTCACTGTGAACCGAACGGCGGTCAAATTCGTCAGCGTACGGGTCGCGCCGGCGGCTGTCATCATCAAAGCTGGAGTCATAACCAGGGTAATACCGCCATGGATCATCATACCCCTCTCGTCCCCTGGTAACGATTAGTGAAAACTCAGTTAGAGACGTGTTAGCATGTAAAAAGAGATATAATGCAAGAGTGTTTGAGTGTACCTGTTTTGATATTGTTGGTTGTAATACGCCTCTCCTTTTCTATAACCATCAACGTCATAGTACCAGCCATATGTCGGATCATAGTAGGCTTTGTAGCGTGGATCATAAGCAGCATTTGGATCATACCACCTGCTCTTATCTGCATACACAAACATACACCCATAAGAAAAAAGTAGAAACACCACATTCAGCCCTTGGATGCATAGAGAGCATCTGTCTGTAGTGCTAAACAGTCTTTACCTCCATAGGCCTCATACTGTCTCTTATAGTAGTTTGCATAGTATTCATCATAGGCACTACGGCTGGCTCTAGAAAGGTCTTCTTGATACCCCTGTCTAAGATCAAAAATTAGAGAGAAAGACAAGGGAATCATGTTATTGACTGTTAAAAACAAATCATTTAAAACTCTCAGTCTGAGAATGCTTTGAAACCATGGCTTTTGGTGCAACCAATGTCTGATGTTATCACTGGTTTTCTTAACACAGCTGCACACCACCAAACCACAGACTCTGGGTCTGATTGAAACATTGGTCTATGTTTGGTCTAAGTGGTGTATTCAAGAGCCATCCTGCGAGCCCAAAAGAGATCTGCAGGGTCAGGGGGGTAGATACAAACTCTGATTGCAACCAAGCAAACTGAACCAAGTGTAAAAACACTCTTTCACCTGGAGCTGGGTCTGTCCGAGTATTGGCTGGTTCTAGAACTCGGCCTCTCTGGTTGGCGCTCAGCCTCCCTGTAGCCAGGATTTTGACCATCATACCAGGCATATCGAGGATCTCCTCTACGGTAGGGATCATCCTACAAAATCAAAACAAACAGGGGAAAAAAGTATGGATATTTTAAGTCATGTTGGTACAAAGTGTGCTAGCATTTAGAAGCTTCGATAGGTAGAAACACATTTGATTACACTGCACCTGATAGTAGTTTTGAGTTCTGGGATCTATAGGGTACTGGGGTGGGTACGGCAATCTTCCATCCTGGTACTCAGGGTAGGCTCCTGGGTAGTATCCTGCATAGCCCGGAGCAGGGGGAATTGCAGGAGGAGCCCCATAACCTGACTGACCACCTAGAGATGAAGGAGGTCTTTGAGGTTCCTGAAGTGGCTGGGGGGCATAGTTTCCAGATTGGGGTGGGTAAGATAACGGTGGGGCAGATCCAGGTCCAGTAGGAGGGGCACCAGGATGAGTTGGAGGGACCTGTGGAGGCTGGTGTTGAGCTGGAGGTGGATAGGGAGGCTGGGAGGTGCGAGTCAGATCATTGTCGGGATGGTTGCTAGAGGGTCGTGGGGGGTTAGAGATCTGCTGAAGGGGCAGAGCCTCGCTGTCAGACTGCCCACCCAGCTGTGCATCTTTGGTGACCTGCAGGTAAAAGCCAGGTGTGTTATTCACCAAGCCCGCAGGATGGGCTTTTTGAGAGACAGCGGGTACTGATGTCACCTGATTTGTGGACTGTGGTTGATGCATAGAAAAATCAAGCAGCTCATAATTTGAAGGTTGATTGTGATTAGTGGCGGCGGCGGCAGAAGGCGGAGCTTGAGAAACAGAAGGCAGAAGAGATTGGCTATCACCTCTAAGAGACTGGGCCCTTGAGAGAACGGGTCGGGCTGCTTGAACAGAGGGCTGAGCATCTTGGGCCTCTAGTGCTAGATTCAAGAGGCCTTGAGTGGAAGAAGGGTTGAAGTTTACTGGTGTCTGAGAAAAAAGAGGCTGCAGCTGATTTGTTGGAGGAGAAATCTGAGATTTGTGATCTGTGATCACAGAAGACTGAAGGGGTGAGTGAACAGGTGTTGCTGTCTCTTGAGGACTTGTCTGATTTAAAGGTTGCGAGAGGTTTGGAGAGGAAACCAAACTGTAATTAGAGGAAGGTGGCGCAATCAACACGGGCTGGTTCAGGGCCTCTACGGGAGGCGAAGTTACTAGCAAGGAGGCATATCCTAAACTTGCCTGAGGCATGGAGTCTGGTGGAATCTCTAGGTTTTCAGAGGGAGGTTGTGGATCTGGCTTAGCTGGATGTAAATCAAGAGGGCCATCCTCCGGTGGCTGGATGACTTCAGATGGATGTGCTGGAACAAATGTTGCAGCCAAAGAGGGTGCTGCAGGGGCTAACAGTATGTTAGCACCTAGACTGGCAGTGTCATTTTGAGCCCAGAGTGTAGTAGCGGGACTCTCAATGGGGCGTCGTGCTCCCTGAGCCCGAGATGAGGGTCGGCGTTCCGAGAGGTAAATGGTCTCCAAGTTGTCTGGGGGTTGTTCTAAGTTGCCAGTATGCACATCACGTCCACCCTTTTCCATTACCATACGTGCACGATCAACCTCAGCAGGTCGTACTCCTACACCGTGTGAGCGGACAGGCTCAAAGGAGGAATTCGCACTTGCCTGGAACACACCAACTGGTTTAGGTGGGCTAGGAGTTGGGAAAGTAGGACTTGCCTCTGCAGCTGGGTTGGAGTCTATTTGTTCAAAGTATCCACCAGTGGAGGAATGCAAAGGAGGGTGATCTGGTGGGCGGGGACTCTCCTGTTGAATGAATGTTCCCACTACACCTTGTTGTCGCCGAGGGATGTGGCCACTGCTGTGAGGACCATGTCCACTGCTGTGACTGACGTTGCTGTAGCTGGATGAGACACTTGCAGAGCGGGCAAGATGAGGAGCAGAGTCAGGTGTCTCCAAGTTAGCCCCCCCTTCAAAGGCATGGCTTGAGGGTGGCTCATTAGGCAGCACTTCCTGGTTTGGAACACATTCCAGATTCTCCACCGAATCACACGGCCCTGCCCCAGCTCGAATGTTACCACTGTCATTCAAATATGGACCGGAGAACTCAGTCATCGAATGGAGAGGGTGAAGAATCCCATTTACACGCCCCTCTCCTGACAGTGTTTCTTCATTTTCAACATCATTTCCCCCGAAGAACATTGAGAGAGTTCCAGAGTCACTGGGGACTTCAGAGTAGGGGACAGGGCAGGCACGCTGAGACTGATCCTGGGGGCTCTGATTGAACCATGGCTCTGAGGGTCCACCTGACTGACTGAAATAATTCTGAGCAGGGAAGTGGGAGTTCTGTTGCAGAGTTGTACTGGGCCCAATCACATTCGGTTGAGCAAACTGACCTCGATACTGAGATGGTGTCAAAGGTGGGGCTGTGTGGGGAGAGGGGACAGAGGGTGGGGTTGTGTGGGGAGAGGGGACAGAGGTTGGGGTTGTGTGGGGAGAGGGGACAGAGGTTGGGACTTGAGCTTGGAAATGCTGAGATGGGTGATCACTGGTTGGCTGAAAGTAGTTTTGAACAGAAGGTGGACGGCTTCCGTGGTCAGGAACCCAGTGAGAAGGTAGGGGAGGCGTTGGCTGAGATTGAAAAGGAGTCTGGGATTGAACCAGAGGTGTTGGGGCAGTGGAGGGTGGATGTGATGGACTAGAACTGAAAGGAGGAGCAGGGTTAGGCAACTGTGCAATATAGGGCATTGATTCTTGAGAATTAAAGTATCCTGGTTCTGCAGGAGGAGGGTTGGAGCTTGGTGATGGCTCTAGGGGAACAGGTTGCGGTGTAAAAATTCTTGGTGGTGGGCCAGGAGAGGCTGCCTGCGCTGTTCTTGGTGGTGGCCCTTGTAGTGGAGCCATCGAGTTGAACCCTGGCAGGGGAGGGCCTTGCATGGGAAGTGGGTTGCTGTTTGTGGGTGGAGCTTGGCTGCCCTCTGCCATGGGCAAAAAACTTTGTCTCCCGAAGGCAAAAGGATCAGTCACTGGCTGGGTGGGTGGGGTAGCCGGTGTCATAGCAGCTGCAGCCACATGTTTGTGGGGTCTGTTTCTTCTGAAGGCATTGGGGCCACCGGAGGAAGGCGGGGGTCCACTAGCTCCTGGAGGGGCTGCCCGAGGAGGAGGCTGCATCTTTTACACTCACAGGTCTCCAAAGTGTCTATACTTACTGGAGATCTCACTATAACAGAAAAACACAGATTAATGTCATATCTTGGTGCAAAGATTGTCTGGTTTCACCACAGGGTTTCCCCGTTATCAACATGCATCATAAGAAAACACATCCAAAGTTCAGCTGCGCAACTAAAATAATAATGAGCATTCTGCTTTAAACATCATATATGCAGTCTATATAAGAACACAAAAAAGTGTCACTAGTGCACACAAACAGAGCACCTCACCCATTCATGAAGACGACATGCACATGTAAATAGTGTCAATTTCATGCTGGCTTTATACCCAAGTTTCTTCTCTTGAACACAAATATCACCACACCATCTAATTTTTCATAAGTCTTAAGATGAGTAGGTGTGAAGACAGCTGTACTCTACTATGTTGGCATATGAACAGTCACAACACTCAGAAACCAGATATCAGGCACACTGTGGGCCGGGTGTTAGAAAGAAATGTGCATTAAGTTACATTGAACTTTGAAACCTGTCAGACATTTTTTAAAGCAGGGGGCCTCACCTCTACAAGTGCGTAGTTTAATCTACAACAGTAAGGGATAGATATAGTTCATTTTTATGAAAATACAATGTTTATCATTAAACAACAATGTTCACACTGTCATTGACAGTTTTATTGACCTAAACCTACGTCAAAGTGACATAGGCTACAGCATTGGATAAATGTTTTCCATGATCTTTGAAACCTTTTGATTTAAAGGCTGATGCGATAAAGATTATAATTTTAATACTAAACTGTTTTTAACAGTGATAACAAAAGTTTCTTAAGCACCAAATCAGCATATTATGATGATGACTTTTCAATTTTCAAAGACAATTCAGCTTGGAAATGTGGAATTCTAATTGACAATATTTTAAAATATTTTCAATTAGAAAACCGTTATTTTAAATTAAATAATGATATTTCAAATTATTACTCTTTTACTGTATTTTTAATCGACTAAATGCCCCAAGCTTTTGAACACTAGTGTATTTGCACTTGCATGAATTTCTTTACAAAGCTCTTTGCAAAGCTCTTTGCAAAGCTGGAATCTAGACAAAGGGTGGCATCTTTGAAGAAGCTCAAATATATGGTAAGTTTTAATTTGTTTTGTAACATTATATTGGTCACTTCACATACGGAAGTAGCCTATGTGTGTTGTTTCATAGTTTTGATCTAAAATGTGGGAAATAGTAATAATCAGGAATGAGTAGGTGTCCGAACAGTGATACGGTCTCTGCTTACAATGTTAACCTTTATGGAACACAAATATATAACACTGCATATGATCGTTAACAATACTGCAGCAAGACAGGGAGGACACTGGAATTTCTGGAGCCCAAGGGCTGATAATTCAGATGTAAAAGTGACGTATAAGAGTCTAATTGTGTTGCCAAAAAGTGGACTACTTTTCTTAGTCATTTACAAGCCCAGATGAAATCTGTTGACTTTTTGTGCTGTCTGCACTGATTTTGACATGTAATGACAGCATCAGATTCATATTATCCAAAATGTTTTAATCAAAAACATGCAAGGTCAGATAATATATAATGACAGGTGTCAGGTTCCATCGAGTGACTGATCATTTATCATATATTTACATTTATATTTTGCATTAATTTATACTGCATTATATCCGGCTCAAAGGCGGACACGTATAGCGCTGGATTAGATTTACCCACTGATGTCACATCCTGCTCTTTAATTCCTGTTTCTTCAACCTACATCAGCAAATGCAGATAAGAGATGTCTTGTACTAAAGTATTTAAAACAAACAAAAATAATGACATTGTGATCATGCGGATCATGGTTCTTAGAATGAGTAGGCAAAAAAGTCAAAACAAAACACACACAAACACACACGATGAACTTACAGCAGTGTAAAGCAAGCAAGGCAAAAGACAAAAAAGCAGTAGCTAAACCACAATATAACGAATCAATATAACCTGCAAATTAAACTACGCACCCTGATAGAGATTGAATGGACATGCAACGAAAAGACACATAAAAGAATACACATAAAAAATGTAAATAGAGGATGCGAAGAATTACAGATGACAGCTGACTGGGCCACTAGCCGTTAGCATGCTAACAATTCCAGTTAATCCCTCGAAACATAGGACTCTCTAAGCCCAAACATACAGCTCCACATGGGATCTCTTACCTGTTATCTTCCAGTCGAGATGCCCAGATACAAACAAAACTCGATAGGAGTGCGGCTGGAGTTGAGATTCTCAAAAAAGTGCAGGACACAGCGGCTGACACTTGTCCGCCATCTTGGCCGAGCGCGTCCTGCTTGGCGACGTGTACATGTGACGTCAGGAATCGTTCCCGTTGGCCCCGCCCCATTCACGATAAATAAACATAAACATAAAATATTGCACGGCCACCACAAAACCGTGTGGGCTGTAATTTTTGTTAAAATACGACATTAATAAAATGATGCTATTGTAAGTTTACTGCACTGTTATTATGAAGACAAATACATGATGGACAGACTGGCCTAACTTACAGCTAAATACCGCCCCCTCTTGATCTCGGAGTGTAATTGAAGGATTTAAAGAGATAGTTCACCCAAAAATGTATTTTCATTTACTCACCCTCATGTTGTTCCAAACATGTATGAGTTTCTTTCTTCTGTAGAACACGAAAGAAAATATTTTAAATAATGTTGGTAACAATACAGTTGACGGCACCCACTGACTTCAATACTATATATTTTTTTCCTACCATGGAAATCAGTTTGTGCCGTCAACTGTCTGGTTACCAACATTCTTCGAAATATCTTCTTTTGTGTTCAACAGAAGAAAGAAACTCAGGGTTTGGAACAACTAGAGGGTAAGTGATGACAAAAAATTTTTTTATGGGTGAACTGTCCCTTTAATATTGCACAATAAACAAAGTGGGCAAGCGGTTCAAAGTTTATACTCTCAGATGCATAACACAACTAATTAGACATATTTCTCTAAAACAAGTTCTATACTGTCAAAACACCAGGTTTTATTTCTGCCATACATACAGCTTCACAAACTCTCCTCAATCTTTTTCAGATTACTTGGATTTTTAATCAAACTGTTATATAATATAAAAACTGAGTAAATGACTCGAAATTCTGTTAAATGTCCCTCTATGAAATCTTCCAAATAAAGGTGAATTTATTAAATGTAAGTAAAATACCAGTTCTGTGGGTGGTCTCGTACTAATTCATTATACAGTTCTTCATCATTTGTGCAATCTTAGTTTAATTCCGTTTCTAAAACTGAAATGGTATTTAACAGGCATGATCAGATATGAGTAAGTTTCCAAATTGGTGTTTCGCTTTTAACGTTTTACTCATACATTTATTTATATTTTACCATATAATAATAAAACAAGTTAGAAATGCCCTTAAGGTTTTACACAATCTGAAATATTTTAAAAACCTTGCAGGGACTGCAACAGCTTTTACATAACTAGTATTAAATATATACATTACACACACACAAAAAAGGTGGGAAAATGTATGCAGCAGAAAACATGAGCTTTGTATTAAATACCAGCAGAAAGAAAGCATGTACAGAAAATATACAAGAATTTCATCCAATTTTTGAGAAAGAATGCACACATATGAAAGTAACCACAAGACAAGGTCCATTTAGAATAATTTTTTTAATTTTTGCATTTGTCTTGATGGATATGTTTACAAAATGTATAAAACTAACAGAGGATAAAGCAAACTAAGATATCCGAAAACACACAAATAAACAAACACATAAATCTAAAACTATAATAAATAGTGAAACATCAAAGCAGGATTCTATGAAGGGTTTTGCATTTTTGTTTGCATAAAGAAACACTCCTGATTCTGGAAGTGTCTGAAATTACACACACACACATACCTATGTCTAATGATATCCACTGTTTTGGTCCAGTAATCATGATCTGTGAATGGATCTCTCATATCAGGCGTAACGTTTGTACAGAGATCCTGTGTTTACAGTAGTGTATCTTGAGCTGCAACCGCTGATTTTGGTCACTATACTGGGCCTGAATCACTATGTGAACGCAAACAAGAGAGTGTAATCTTCTGTATCTATGTGTTGGTGTGCATGTATGTATGCAGACATTTGTATGTACGCATTTAGTCTATATCCAGGTCGCTGTCTGAATCGGTAGGGTGAGTGACAGCGGCATTTCGAATAGACGAGTGTGAGTTTGGCTGGGAGTATTTCTCTGGAAGAAGGCCGAATTCCTGCAGCAGAGCTTCGACGTCTGTGGCGTAGAAATCATCTCCGAGCTGATCGGACACACGCACCAGATTCCCCACCAGCTCGCCTCCGCGGTACAGCAGCAGCGCCGGCAGAGCCGAACTGCGGAAGAGAGCGCTGGTGCCGACCGCAGAGCCACGCACACGGCAGAACTTCACCTGCGGGTCACACACAGGAACAGAGATGAGCAGGAACCTTTCTCATGCATAACATAATCACTGATATATGGAATATTTTCCAATTTAGTTCTGTTCTGTTCCTCATACAAAACCATCAAATGACTTTAGAATAATTTAAATGTAGCTAAGCAGTGTTATTTCAGTATCATTGAGACACTATTAGGTTGTTACTTTTATTAATTTATTTATATTTTAGAATTAATTTAGTTAATTTTGAATATTTTATTTTTTATTTTTCCACTTTAATTTTACTTAAAGGTTTAGTCATTTTGTTGTGTTTTTTTCATGTTATTTCAGTTTTAGTTTTTTAGTACACCGTTTATAAAAAAAAACTTAGAAATGTTGAAATAATGAGAAACTAGCTGAAATTTAAGTTTACGTTTATATATATATTATTTCAGCAACCATTTAAATAACGAAAATCTATTTTTAAATTTATATATTTTTTTTTTCAGCTTTAATTAACTACAATAACCCTAAATAAAAGTCATTTTATCTGATTTTTTGGGGCAGCTCTTTCTCAAGCTTGACAGACTTTATTGCCAGCTCCTTTCAATTATATGGAAAAAAAGCGGGTATAGATATTTGGTTAAAAATCTACTTTTGCATTTCATCGAAGAAAAAGTAATTTAGGGTGAATAAATGATAATCACTTTAATACTAAAGATTACTACTACAAATAATAATGATAATAGTACTAATCAATATTATTCTCAATAATAATAATAATAATAAAATATTATTCTTGTTAAATATTCAATTGCTAAACTGACCAGCATTAAACATAAATGATAAACATCATAATTAAGACAAATGAAAGATGAAACAATCTCTTCATGTGTTACCATTGGGTACTGCAGTGCCAGGCAGAGCAAGCTGCCATCCATGGCCTGGCAGGCGGGCACCTCTGGCTCATAGATGTGGATCAGCACCAGAGTGTTCTTGCCCTCCTCGTCGACAGCGCGCAGGAACTCCTCCCCCGACGAGATGTCAAAGACCTTTTCAAAGCGCCGCCCTCCACACAGCTGTCGCCGCAACGCCTCCATGCGCTGCAGACGATACTGCTGGAGGAAGGCCTCATCATCATCATCCTCCTCCTCCTCTTCTTCATCCACACGGAGGTTCATCTGAAGACGGAAGAAAAGTAAAAAAGGAGAGTGAAATTATCCTCAGCAAAGAACCAGACAAGTCCTCCGCACAGACCTATGAGCAGCTTCGCCTGCGTGTGATGAATCTGATCTTCAAGCAAAAGGAACTGAATGAAATATTTGAATGCTACGATTCACAATCTGATTTCTGACTTGAGACTTGAGAACTGGACGAGGAATGAGGATATCACTGTTTTCTGCAGCATTGCTTTATAGAGGAAATTAACTCATTTAATAATTGATGATCTTTACAACGGAACTTAGTGCTATTGTGAATTCCCAAAGGCTGTGATTCAATGAAATAAATATATGACCTGCGGGTTTAATACGTGCGCTTTAATTATTTACATGCATGTAGGTTACGCGCAAAATCAAATGCTGCTCCACACGAACTGTTATCATTTACATGCGTGGAGCATCTCAAACTCTATCTCTGCATATGCTGTGAGTTTGGGTTGCTTATAACGTTCATCTGGGAACGCAATGTGCACCATTTCTTCAGATTTGTAATGTAAATCATTTATAGACCTATGCCAACAATGGAGAATACATCAGTTTGTTTCTAAATATGCAAACTGTGCATCAAGATTTCAAAATAAAAGTTTTAACCCTCACTCAGAGTTTGCATGTTTTGATGTCCACATATTTTTATTCAAGGAATTGCAGCGGCTGTAGCAGATCTATCGTTAAAAAGTGGCCAAATATTAAAGATTAAGTGGACATTTGAATTAAATGTTATTTGGCCGAAATGAAACAAAAATTTGATCTTCTGTAAAGTGTAACAACACCAGGCCGTCGGCACCCTCTGCAGGCATCTGTTATTATACATAATGGGCATAAGATGATTGTTTATATTATGTATATTATGTATTTGAACAGTGTTGTTCAATAAAACCATATGATTACTTGCTTTTGATACTTTATTTGTAACAAATATTATTGTCTCATTATTATATATGTATTTTAAAGGTCTATTTTTAATACCACAAAAAAATATCTGATTACTCGATTCATCATCAAAATAAATCGCCCGATTACTCGATTACCAAAATAATCGTTAGTGACAGCCCTGGTATAGAGTGATTCTCACTTTGCCTGCGATCTTATCCTGCAGGTCCTTCTCTTTCTGTCTGTCGGCTTCTTCCTCCAGATGCGACTTGCAGGTCATGCTGAGTTTCTTGATGAGCCGCTCCATCTCTTTCTGCTGCTCCACGCGCTGCTCGTTCTCCAGCTGCTTGTATTTACGCCAGTCATTGATCACACCCTTCGGCCCTGTGGGAGAAACACACACACACACACACACACACACACACACACACACTGAGTCAGATGTCTCAACAGTCTTTACGGATGTGTTGTTGATGAATGTGGAGGCAGCATTATTTACTTTCAAGTGAATAAAAATGAGGCTGTTGGGAATAGAAGTACAAATTGAAAAGAACACATTTCAGGTTTAACCGTACCGGTGTTGACCGAACTGCCATCCGCACTGTAGTCCAGTTCCACATCCAGCACCTCCTGGTCACGGATGGTTTTGGATGCGTTCTCCTCTTCCTCGTGGTCGCTCTCTTCATCTTCACTGCTGCTGTAGTAATACTGCAGCTTTTCTCCTAGAATCTTATCATCCAGCGTCGTCATGACTACACCCTGAGACAAAGGTGAGAGAGATATAACACACCGAGAAGGGTTAAAACTAGAAGTTTCATAAGACATTAAGAAGCATCAAAACCAGCAGTTTAGCCGTTTTTTTGTATTTTTTTTTTAGTTAAGCAGAGAGCACAGACAAATTCCCATGACACAACACAGACTCTAAATAATTAAAGGTAACACGTTACAAGATTTAAATGGTTAACATTAGTTAATGCATATTAGGTATCATGAACAATAAACAACATTTTTGATCTACATCATTTATTAATCTAGGTTAATGTTATTTTCTAAATAATACACTCATGTTTATGTTGTAAATTATGTATAAATTAACTTAAGTTAATCCATTAATTCTATTTGAAATGTTAAGTACATTAGCATATGAAGAAAGTAACATTAATGTAATACATTCTGTAAAAGTATTGTTAATAGTACAAATACTACAATTGCATATTTTTGTTAAAATTAAATGTACAAAAGAATGCAGTCTAATAAAATGCCGGTATATTAGTTAAAAAATATTTTCTAAAAATACATTTACAATTAGTGTGTGTGTTAGTATCATGTCATATTCGTTTACAAAATCTGGGTTCGCTTCTCTCGTGCTTCTGGATTACTTGACCTTTTCTGGATCACATTTGAACAATAAAATTACACACATTGAACACAATTTTATTTATACACTAACACTATCCTTTTGCTGCTCATCAAGTGTTGGATATTCCTTTAAGAAATGAAGATCTAGTTCAAAATAATCTCATGAGGGAAACAGACTGGAGCTGGCGAGAAATCCAATTAGCCCTCATCCCCTCTGGAGCTCATATCTAGGACTAATGGCTTTAAAACATATTTTTAACATGTAATAACTTCCATATGAATGCATACAATCATAAATTATATTTCGTAAGAAATATGTATAACGTTTTACATTTATCCCGTCTAAAAAAGTAAACAGATATTAGCTAATCTGTCAAACATAATCTGCTACCTTGATATATACATCAGATTATGTTTAAGAAACATCAAACTATCTAAATGAATATTCAATACCATTCACTCACAGGGCTTTTGATTTGTAAATAAAAAATTGACCAAAAACTAGATTATAAAAATGAGATTTTCTATGAATGTTTGTTAGCATGATATGTTAACATGCTAGTACACTAGCTAGTCGGTTAACGTAACACAACACGGTACTACTAATAAAATAAAGTATATGTATTATAAATAAGAGGTGTTTTATGATTACTAAAGCATTTATAATCTGGGAACCCGACTGAATCTTACCAAAATCCGGCTTCTTTTTCGTTGCTAATCGCTGAAAGCAGCCACTTCAGATTCTACACTGGCTCTACAGCGCAAGCAAGCACACGTACTGACCAATCACAGTGCAGAAGAGATGACTGACATGAGTATACGCCAATGAGAGCTTCAAGCGATTGACAGAAGGCGTTTCAAATGTTTTTTTTTTTTCCAGCCTTTTGTTTTCAACCTTTTGTTTTCAACCTTTAAAGACAACGACCATCTCCTGTTCTCTCTCTCTCTCTCTCTCTCTCTCTCTCTCTCTCTCTCTCCCAAAAATTAACGCAAGTTTGCATTCATCTTTTTCAGTATTTTTGATAACAATCTTCATTGAGTTGTTAGAGAAACTTAAATTGTTTCATAAATACCAGTTATTTAGTTAGTTACTCAAAAATAAAAAATAAATAAAAATGTTAAGAGTAATTTCAACATCATTGAGTTGGAACCATTTAGTTTGATCTATTTCAGTTTAAATAAACAGCTACTAGAAAAAGCATGCGTTAAATCTAACTTAATTAGCATGTACATTTCATGTACCATGTAAGATATTTGTCACTGTGTGTTGGTGTAGTGTTCACCTTCATGTAAAACCCCAGCCCACAACCTACCATTGAGCATTACTCAGAAACAGAACCCAGTATTAAAAGAAGAAAACCCAAAACCTAGGTGACATTTTCATTTCAGAAGACCACTCATGCTATTTGTATTCTTCTCAGAAAGTGCATCTTAACCCACAATCCAAGCCAAAAATATATGAAGAGCTCCTATTAAATGTATGCATTAAATGCACAAATATATATGCTTCTTTTTAATCTGTTTTGTAACAATATGGCCAGAAATCAAAACTATTTACATTTACATATGCAGAAGAGGCATACAAGAAGCATCATGTTTGTCCTACCTACACACACACCACACATACCACACGCACACGCGCACACGCACACACACACACACACACACACACACACACACACACACACACACACACACACACACACACACACACACACACACACACACACACACACACCACACGCACACCTGCACTGTGACACACAACACACTGGTGTTTCTCCTCTCTTTTTGCAAGAGTTTTAAAAATAGTTCTCTGCAAAGACTGACTAACAGAGAAAATAACAGGATAAAGTCTTTAGGGATTATTTATTTATTTTCTTTTTTGGTCACACTTTAAATTAGGATCCAATTCTCATTAACAAACTATTAACTATGACTTTTTTCCTCAATAAGCTCCACATTTCTGCTTATTAGTAATTAGTAGTTAAGGTTGGGTATTAGGATTAAGGGATGTAGAATATGCTCATGCAGAATAAGGCATTAATATGTGCTTTATAATTACTTAACAGCCAATATTCTATAGTAATATGCAAAAACGTAATTAATATTGGACCCTAAAGTGTTACCTTTTTTTCTCCTGAAAACTCTATGTAGCAACAAAATAGATATAGCAACATGTAAACATGCAAAACTATGTAGCAACAAAAAACACAACAACACATCCCTTACATCTACGGTACTGGCAATGACCATATTTGCCATTCTAGAGCAGTTTCTTAGTCTTCTGACAAAATACTTTCTCTCCGTCCTCTAGGCAGTCGTCTCTCAATTCTGTTAAAATAACAAATGTAAGAACTTATAAGTTCTTAGGCTACAAATAAGTATGACAATTACGAGTTTGAGGGGGTGTGTTACTGTGTGCTGTAATTATACTGTATGTGTAAGAAGTATAAAACCCTGTAGATGAGCCTGTAGACCAACTTCCCTGGTCATGCCTGGATAAGAACATGGTCAACTAGTGCTTTGTATTTCATCAGGAACAAATGTACTTTGACCCTATCCCCTTTATTTTTATTTTCCTCTTCCTCTTTGTCTCCCACCAGGATCCATTTTCCAAAGCACATAATCCCCCATGGCCCTATATTATCCTGATATTCTGATTGGTGTGTCATCCATTTTGTCACTTAATGTTTACACGTGGACAAATGTGTGCTATTTGAGTTCAGTGAGACACTTGAGGTAATTATATTACGTGTTTGTGTTTTCTGAATGAGAACACTGTTAAACTTGTGCAGAATGCAGACATTTTTGTGTAGAGTTTTGCAGAAAACATTGAGAAAATTGGAATGTGTGTGAAAACAGGTGAAATGTGTTAAATGTTTTGATGTCTTTGTTTCTAGAAATGACTGAATGGTTTGGGAAATCGGGCCAACTGAACCAGTTATAGTGTGTTAGCAATTGAGAAAAACTGTAAGTTGTAAAATACATATAGTTTCTGTTTATTGCGTGTTAGATTTATGAGTGGTCTGAGGCTTTCATTTATTAATTGATTTGAATTAATTCATTTATTAAGAATGCTTTTACACACATGTATAATACTTAGTTTGTCCATAAAGAAGAAGTATCTCAATCAGTTCTGTGTTTAGAAATCAGGCCCAAATTCTTCACATTGCAGTGTCAATGTGAACCATGATGTAATTTTATGCTTGTCATTATTAACAAATTGGCTTTAGCAGACCTATTCAGTCCAAGGTTATTTTCTCATGAAAATCCTCCCCTTCTGATAAGCTATAAAATGGCACTGAAACAGACACATTATTTCACTCATCTCCTGATCAAAGATGGATCTGCAACTCTCAGTTTTTCTCCTGTTCATTCTCTTCACTGCAGGTACAAATAGTGTTTGTGATGTTCTTGATTACAAATACAGATCACTTATGTCTCTCACGGTCTCTTTTTTATTACTATAGGACACTCTCTCAGCTGTTATGAGTGTGAAAGTCCAATGGCGAATTGTGCAGATCAAAAGGTTAAAGGTGCAGTGTGTGATTTTTAGCGGCATCTAGTGGTGAGATTTGCGAATTGTAACCGGTCAATAACTCGCGGCCTTTCCTTCAAATTGCAAACTCGAATGAGAAGCTACGGTGGCCGACGTAGGAACGGAAGATGTTGTCGTCTGAGTCAGCAGGGAGTAGCAAGGGAAAAAATTAAGCCTATTTGGGTGTATTTTGGGCATATTTGATTAGTGTATAGCTCATTTGCATATTAAAATTCATTTTCAAAGAAACTTCTAATACAAAATGTTTTACTTTTCTTGTAGACTTTCAATGTGTAAAGTTTTATTGTGGTAGGAGTAAAGGAAGAAATTAAGCCTATGCGGGTGTATTTTGGGTAGCCTATATTTGATTAGTGTATAGCTCATTTGCATATTAAAATTCATTTTCAAAGAAACTTGTAATACAAAAATGTTTACTTTTCATGGGTACTTTCATTGTGTAAAGTTTCATTTTGATAGGAGTAAAGGAAAAAAATAGCCCCATTGGCGTGTATTGTTGCCTGGCCTTATTGGCACACATCTCGGATTGATGAGAATTGAACATATTTCCTCAACTAGGATTTCTTAGGACTTTTAGTATGTTGTTCTGGACACCTCATAGAAATGATCTAAGCTGAAAAAAAAACTATTTTACAATTAGTCTGTCGTAAAACGCTTCTTTGCCTGGACTATTAATTCATTGGGTGATTCCGGGGAGTTAAAGCAGAATTTGAGGTAGCATTGTTTTGACCCTAATTACAAGTTTCCAGCAGCTTGTTGACCGGGTTGTCCACCCAGGTTGTGATCCTCAGACATCATAGATTTCATTTTTATATGACAACCTTTTACAGCAGCCCATGTCTGCTAAACCCCCTTTGCCCCCTGGGTATATACTATGCCCTAAAAGTATGTCTTTTTTTTGTGGAAAAAAAATTTCTGCACACTTTCGCATAGCAGAATAGTTTGCATCAATTGCATCATTTTTTTTCATAACAAACTACATTGAGTTAGAGGAACTTAAGAACTTGTGGCTTAAATAAAAAATGTCCTCCAAAAAAATTAATAAACTAATTTCAGCCAAACTGATTTGTGGCACTGAAACCAATTAATCTTATCTATTTCAATTCAAATCCACAGCTAGTAGCCTATGCTAAATATAACTTACTTAACATAAAAAATTAATGAACCATATACTCTTGACCCACTTTAGTGCATCATTTCACTTCTAGTTAATTTAGTGTAAGTCATCATGAAGCCACCCGCACCCTAACCACCAGCTCTACTCTTCAGCACAATGATAACCACAAAATCCAAAACAGAAACTCTTTGAGACGTCAAACAACAGCATGAAACACTAACAGGTCTTTCCTTTTACTAAAAAACACATAAAAATATAAATGAACAGTTTCAACATTTATTCTCCTTGGCCAGTCCCATGCAAAGCATGCTGGGAACCAGAAATCGCCCAGTTTTCAAAGCTGTCAAGGAAAATTTCATGTAACTAAAACTTTAAAATAAATAAATATATTAACATATTTCAGTTTAAATTACACACAATATACAGTTGCGTACTGATCAATCACAGTGCAGAAGAGATGACTGACATGAGTATACACCAATGAGAGCTTCAAGCGATTGACAGAAGGCGTTTCAAATGTTTTTTTCAACCTTTAAAGACATCAACCATCTCCTGCTCTCTCTCTCTCTCTCTCTCTCTTTTTATCAACAAAAATTAACGCAAGTTTGCATAAAGGATTTTTTTATAACAATCTTCATTGAGTAGTTAGAGGAACTTAAATTGTTTCATAAATACCATGTTTTAAGTTGATTACTCAAAAAAAAATTTAAGAGTAATTTGAACATCATTGAGTTGGAACCATTTAATTTGATATATTTCAGTTCAAATAAACAGCTAGCTTAGCATGTGTTAAATGTAACTTAATTAGCATGTACATTTCATGAACCATGTAAGATATTTGTCACTGTGTGTTGATTTTTATGTGGTTGGTGTAGTGTTCACCTTCATGTAAAACCCCAGCCCACAAACTACCAATGAGCATTACTCAGAAACAGAACCCAGGACTAAAAGAAGAAAAACCAAAACCAAATAGGTGACATTTTCATTTCAGAAGACCACTCATGCTATTCTGTACTTCTCAGAAAGTGCATCTTAACCCACAATCCAATCCAAGCTACAAATATATGAAGAGCTCCTATAGATGCATGCATTAAATGCACAAATATATTATGCTTCTTTTTAATCTGTTTTGTAACAATATGGACATAAATCAAAACTGTTCACATTTACAAATGCAGAAGAGGCATACAAGAAGCATCATGTTGGTCCTACTTACACACACACCACACATACCACACGCACACGCACACCACACACACACACACACACACACACACACACACACACACACACACACACACACACCTGGGGCCTGTACCATGAAGCCGGTTTAGGTGGCTAGCCAGCTATGTTTCAGTTTAGTTTCCGCCAAACCTGGGTTTTAGGTAGCCTACTATGAAAGTAGCTCCGGGGCAGGTTATGTTCTGGATTCAAGATCTCAGACTGAAGTTTGACCAATCAGCTGAGAGCAAAGAAACATATAGGTGACGTAACTTATTCCCAGTGTCTGTTACAATGACTTCACCTTTTCTTCCAAATCCTGTGGACATCTCAGCGCAAATTGTTTGACGAGCACTTCGTAGAGAAAGAGTTTTTAGCCAGACAAAATCCCCTTGCCTTTCCTGATAGTTACTTGTATGAAAGATACAGATTTTCCGCGGAAGGAATGTCTTATCTTTGCGAACTTCTTGAGCCGCACATAAAGAATTTAACACGTCGAATTCATGCACTTACTGTACCGCAAATGGTATTGCGTTGCGTTTTTTTGTTGTTGCAAGTGGTGTATACTTGCACGGTGGGTGACGCACAGAAGCTCGGGGAAAACACGGTTTGTCGAACCATTCGTAAGGTGGTCCTCGCTCTGCAGGAGTACATGAATAGTTTTATTAATAGTGTTCCCCGGACATTTATCGGCCATGTCCATAAAAGAGGGCTTTTATAAAATTGCCGGTAAGATATATTGATAGGGTGACATCACATAAACACATTTTTTTTTTTTTTTTTTAAAGCAAATTGCACAAATGTAGGCTACTATACAATATAATACATGTTAAGAATTATTTTAAATCTTTATTATTATTCTGTTAATCTTATGATAGGATTCCCTAGCTTTCTTAGTAGTACAAATACGTTCTATAAAATTATGTATATGTGTAGCCTATATGTGTAATATAGCCTATTTTTTATAATGTATAAAAAATGTGCATGTATAATTTTTTATATATTATAAAAATAGGCTATAGGCTATATTACACATATAGGCACATACATACATAATTTTACATAAATATAGAACGTATTTGTTTAACTTACACATTAACAATCAGCAATCTTTCTCCAACAGTCTTCTCTTGCTTTGGCAGCAGAGACCGTATTGTTTCGAGCTTGAAGTACATATTTAAATTCATCGTAATACTGAATGATTATCTCTTGCTCCCCCGCGGAAAAATATATCGCTCTCGCTCTACTACCCGCGATTGGTTGTTCAGCGTCGACGTCACTCTTTTATGTGCACGCGCGCGTGGAGTAATCATAGCTTTAGGATCAAAGCCTGAGTTGACAGAGAAAGTTGATGAGCTGCATCATGGTACCAATAAAGCCTGATTACATCGGTTTGGTTTTGTCAACTCAAAACTAATCCTGTAACCTCGAGTTTGTTCAGCTACCTTCATGGTACAGGCCCCTGATCGGTGAACCTGATCCAGTTGATGTTATGATCAACAATAGATAGATTTTTTAAAAAACAAAACATTAACATTACTACATTATTAACTCACGTGGAAGAGAAAAGTTATCTGGAACGCCGTAGCATTAACTACAAAAATAGCCACGAATGTAAATTATGTACATTATTAAGTGTCCACATCTATCAAATCAGAAATGTCTATTACAGTTTTTACCAACTGCTTACACACGTTTTCAAAACTAAGTCTCCTTTTTTCAAAACTCTACACACAATTCTCAAAACTGCACACACAAAATGCAAAATGCCTCACATCTCCTTCAAAATGTAACACTGCATTCAAAATGCCATAAACACAAGTCAGAATGAAGCATTTGCATCAAATGGCAAACACTTCTTTCATAATAGTACATTTTTGCACTATTTAATGCAATAAATAATACAGTTTAATGCAATTGAAAAATGAGTCAAAGGCTGAGAAATAGCTTATGGTTTTGGAGATTTGGTATGTAGTTTTGCACTTTGAGTGAGAGGTTTCAAAAATCGTGTGACATGAAAAGATTTTGTGTGTAAGCAGTTGGAAAAAACTAACCAGCCAAGAAAAGCTCACAATGACTTTATAACAACCAGCTACAAACAGCATTAAAACTTTTGTCTTGAGAAACTTTTCTAGTTTTCATTTAAAACAATTAACTTACATTACTATCATCCATTAATTAAAACTGATCATTAGTTATTCTGGAGGAGAAACATTAACTCTGTGTGTGTTTGAGTTTGTCAAGTTGTGTAGGACTTCACAGTTTCCTTGTTAAACACACCCCTTTCTGAACAGACATAAAAGGAATGGAAACATTGTTATTTCATTCTGTTCCTGATACATGATGGATCTGCGTGTGTCTGCTGTTCTTCTTTTCGTTTTTCTCACTGGAGGTACAAGAAACAGCAAGTATTGAATGTATTATTTGGTACACTGAGGTCACTGAATGTCTCTCTCTGTCTTTAAGGATATTCTCTCAAGTGTTACTCGTGCGAACCTGATTCAAAGGGTGTCTGTGACGCGAAAGAGAAGACATGTTCAGCTGGAGAATCTAAATGTGGAAGCACTACATGGGAAAAATCTGAAGGTATGAACTATGAAGTGAAAATTTACTGAAAGTGATAATATGAAGTAGAAGTATTATAGGTTAATCTCATCACATAATTGGCATTACTAGGAACATGATTTCTGGAATTGTTTCTTTAGCCTATTATAGGAAGTTTGTCTTTTTGCAGGTTCCACTAAGGTGCCTGCCATAGCTAAAGGGTGTCTACCTCAATGTGAACCAGGGACCAAAAATGATGTGACTCTCCAGTGCTGTGACACTGATCTTTGCAATGCAGCAGGTAATGGGCTTTATTTGACTGTGTGCTACATTTACATGTATTTTTCCACAACGACTATTATAACAATTGAAACACAAGTGATTGTTCAGAAGGAGCACTATATCAAATTTAAAGGGCTGGTTGATTATGATTTGACTTTTCTAACTTTAGTTAGTGTGTAATGTTGCTGTTTGAACATAAACAACATCTGCAAAGTTACAACGCTCAAAGTTCAAAGCAAAGGGAGATATTTTCTTTATGGCTTTTTTAAGAACAACAACTGGTAGGGACTACAGGTTAGTGACATCACTAACCCTAAAATTTACATCCCGTCCCTGGGAATGCGATTTTAAGATTATCATGACAGAATATGCTATATATGCTATAATATCAATGACTAGAAGATAGTTAACTCCACATCAGCTACATAAATTGATCAACTAACCATTCAGAAATGTCCTGTTGCTTCTACATGTTGTCACTTCTTGAGTCTCTCCATCTTTGTCCCACTCCAGTTTAAACATAAAAGGCAGAACAGTTTCTGTTTGTCTGTGTGAGGTAATGGAAGCTGCCCTCTGTGCCAGGAGCAACAGCTCATTTGCATTTAAAGGGACACACACAAAACGATGGGTTTTTGCTCACCCTCAAAAAGTGGCAATTTTAACATGTTATTTATCTGTGGGGTATTTTGAGATAAAACTTCACATACACACTCTGGGGACATCAGAGACTCATTTTACATCTTGTGAAAAGGGCATTATAAGACCCCTTTAAAGAGTAGTCAAGAATAGTGGAAAGCAGAACAGTGAATAGAAGTTTTTGATTTAGTCAAATGCTTGTGAATAAATTAATCAACAATGAACATGCAATTTTTATTAAATATTAGTAGTAGTAGTAGTACTAATTAATAGCAATTTCTTTATCATGTTTTTTTTAGATGGAATGTATAAGGGAAGCTTCTTCCTGCTCTTCTCTCCTCTGCTCTTCTACTTCCTGTTTCAGTGAATCCAGATTCTGCTCTTCAGATTCTACAGCAAAGACAGCGAATATGATTCACATTCTGATGCATTGCTGTACTTTACTGAATAAAGCTCGTTTGTTCCTCCGCTGATTGTTGTATCATGATTTGAGGAACTCAAAAATATGCAAATATGAAACAAATATACTGCATCATAATTAAGCAGATTGTCTTTATAGTCAAATCATTATTCATAGAATAATTAAAACACAACATTTCTTTCATACACAGAAAAAGAGAAATGGTTTTTTTATTTGGAAACAAATAAAAATTCTGTCATTAATTTCTCACCCTCATGTCGTTCCAAACCCATAAGACATTCGTATATCTTCAGAACACAAATGAAGATATTTTTGATGAAATCTGAGAGCTTTCTGTCTCTCCATTGACAGTCTACGCAACTACCACTTTGACACTTCAAAAAGTTCATAAAGAGATCATAAAACTAATCCATATGAATTGAGTGGTTAAGTCAAAATTTTCTGAAGAGACTCGATCGCTTTATATGATGAACAGATTGAATTTAGGTTTTGTTTACCGGTAGCCTATATAATATAAATATACCTTATTTGATCACTTAGAAATCAAAACTCAATGTTTTGAGAAAAAAAAAAAAATTTCACCCTTGCATTTCTGTTTATTTTGAAAATATACACTGAATATGCAAACAAGTCAAGTTCCCTTTCGAGAGGTCTCTCGTATTGCGTAAGGCTAGCTTACGCTATGGGAAAACTCCTTTTCTCGAGATTATTGAAGCAAATTTTTAAAATGCAGTTTTTTTTAAAGCGGCAACTGCACAGACCTATGGCGAGGCGGCTCAGACGCGCGAACCAATCGACTTATAGCTATATAAGCACTCATTCAGCCATGGAATTCAGATTTGATCTCCTTCAGCGAACTCACTTCGCTGATCTCTGGATAAGAAGCCTTCTTCGCCGCCGTCGAAAAGCTTTCAGCAGAACAAGCCACCTGCCTTGCAGTTCTGAGGACGCCGGCTTTCCTGGTTTTTCAACTGGACGCCGCCTTCAGTCCGCTGTTCTGCTGTGCCATCCGGCGCGCTATACATATCCTTTTAACGCATTAGTGTGTTCGCCGTTGCGTCACACTTTTTCTAAAAGAGCAAATTCTGAGGCTTTGTTGCAAATGCCTCGAACCACCTGCGTCTCGTGACGAGGATGACGAAAGTATGACAGCCTTTCCATCGCTGCATCCGAATGCGATGAGTGGGCGGGCTCCGTTTCCAGCCCCGCACCGTCAACAAAAGCCAGCGCGAGCAACGTGAGAACCAGCCTTGACGCAGAGCTTCTCCGTGTGCTAACTAAGGCCGTTGAAGACCTCGGGTTCGAGTGGTCTTCGCCCGAGGAGACCACGCGCAGCAGGCTAGACGAGTGGTTCCTGCAGGGGTGCCAGCAGGCCCCTCAGCAGAGACCCGCCCCCTTCTTCCCAGAAGTGCACAATGAGCTGACGAAGTCATGGAAAGCACCACACTCAGCTCGCCTAAAGCCTTCCTTCTCCTCGACGCTCTCAACTGTAGATGGCGCTGCGGAGAAAGGTTACGAGGTGATTCCTCCCCTCGAGGAAGCGGTGGCCGCACACCTCTGCCCGCCCACCGCTACAGGATGGAAAGCCAAAGCGACGGTCCTGGAAGCCATGAAGGGTGCCCTATTTGAGCCCATTCGAGCCGCTTCGGTCCGCGGACCTGAAGCCTCTTTCACTCAAAACCGCTCTCTTACTGGCACTAGCTTCAGTCAAGAGAGTGGGCGATTTGCAAGCGCTATAAGTAAGCTCTTCCTGCCTTGAGTTTGGGCCTAATGACTCTATAGTCGTCCTTAAGCCAAGGCATGGTTATGTCCCTAAAGTGCTCTCTACTCCGTTCAGAGCACAGGGTTTTTTTTCGCTAGCAGCTCTTCCCTCACCAGAGGATGAAAGAGACGCGAATCTACTCTGCCCTGTCAGGGCTCTCAGAGTTTATCTGAAGCGCCTCGTTCATACAGTCAGAACAGCTCTTTGTATGCTTTGGTGGCCGCACCAAAGGGCTTGCTGTCACAAAGCAGAGATTATCGCACTGGATAGTGGACGCTATCGCGCTGGCTTATGAGTCTAAGGGCCTTCACTGCCCCTTAGACGTTAGAGCTCATTCCACGAGAGGTATGGCCTCGTCATGGGCTTGGTCAAGTGGAATACCCATTGAAGATATCTGTGCGGCAGCCGGCTGGGCCACGCCGTCCACATTTATGAGGTTTTATAACCTGGAAGTTCCCGCTTTGCAAGCGAGGGTTCTTTCAATATAAAAAGTGTTAAGCACAATCCCCCCTAAAACATAGGGCCCGATATATATCTGGTCCTGGTTAAACTCGAACTACGGTTCCTATATATATATATATATATATATATTATAAAGGACTTGGCCCTTTTATGCCCATTCCTGGGTTCCCTAAACGAAGCTCGTCACTAGACTGGTTTCTATTAGAATTCATAACTTTACTCTTCTATGGGCCTCAGGCATCCTGGCCTGTAGTATGGAGCGAAGTTAAGCACGCACGGCGTTTTGAAGGAGGTTCCCATAGCGTAAGCTAGCCTTACGCAATACGAGAGACCTCATCTCAGGGAACCGAGGTAACGTTAGTAACCGAGACGTTACCTTTATTTCTATAGCGCTTTATACAATACAGATTGTTACAAAGCAGCTTCATATAGTAACAAATCCAAATTCTGCTGTAAAGCATATAGGCCAATAGTGTCCTTATACTACAAACAAAAACCTTCGGGCTAATTTGGGTACATTTACATTCATGAATGTTGATTATTGTACACTGTCCTTTTTGAAATAAATAAATAAATAAATGCACCTCAAGTCAGTTCAGTGTTGATTCAGTTCAATAACTGTAAAATTCATCAATTGTGCAACAGCTGTCCATACTGTATTTACAGTGTATTTGTGCACATACATGTAGGCCTATGTGTGACAAACTCCCGTTCACTCCACTGCACTGAACAAGAAAAAGACACAAGATAGTAGTGTTCTACATTTTTCACATCTGTGTGTAGTTTGACTAATGGTTAATCATTTGATGGATGATGTAGAGTATACAAAAATTTTTTTCAGACATCACTGAGCTCCAGTCAATCAGACATCACATGATGCCGCCAGAACACAACAAGAGCACGTTTTTGTCAATTTTGGCAAAAAAGTAATAAAAAAGGAATCAACATAAACTTAATGTCTAAATTTAAAGTTTCTTTTTACGTTTATGCACATTGGCAAGTCTTGTTTTGGGTTTTTTTATATACATTTCTCATCATTACTAGTTAATTCTTTCAAAAGTAATATTATTACTTTACTTATTACTCCTGGCCAACAGTAATTAGTTACACTACATTACACCCCCCAAAAATGGGTAATTGCATAATTTTTGCAGCCTGTGAATCCATGAAAGTTTCAGATAAATGAAGAAATGGAAATAAATAAATGCATAAATAAATGGAAAAATAAATAAATGTGAAAAAAAAAAATACAATTATACATAAATAAGGAAATAAAAAGTATAAATACTCTTTTTCTTTTTACATTTCTTCATATATTTTTTTATGTATTTATTTATGTATTTTTGTTTTTTTACATTTCTTTGTATATTTATTTTTATTTATTATTAAGTCAAGTCTGGCATTCCATACATAAGTCAAGTCAAGTCACCTTCATTTATATAGCGCTTTTAACAATATAAATTATTTTAAAGCAGCTTTACAGTGATAATAGGAAATTACAGTAACAGAGATTGTTTCAGATCAGATCAGGATACAGCCTGGATCCGGCAGACTGCGGTAAACCTCAGGATAAACAGAGAGACTAATATTAGCATAGACACATCCTTCTTATGATGTAACGAGTACATCAGGATTTATGGGGAGTGGTCCCGGTTCCGGCTGACCTAATCTACGCAGCCTAACATTGAATTATAGAAGTCTATAATGTGATGTATGATAGGTCAAAGAGATGTGTTTTTAGTCTAGCTTTGAACTGACAGAGTGTGTCTACACTGTAAAAAAAAAAAAAACGTTGAGAAAACGTAAAAGTTTAAGGCAACCAGCTGCAGGACATTTTTGAGTTTTCTCAACTTACGTGTTTGAGTTATCTCAACTTTTCTCAACTTTTTTCATGTTAAATAGTTGAATAAACTTTGAAAACTGAATTTGTCATCCAATGTAAGTTGGATTTTTTACAGTGTACTTCCCGGACAATGTTAGGAAGACTGTTCCAAAGTTTTGGTGCTAAATAAGAAAAGGATCATCCAGCAGTAATTTTTGATAGGTATTATCAACTAGAATTAATTATCTGCGGAGCTAAACCATTTAGTGCTTTGTAAGTAATCAGCAATATTTTAAAATCTGTACGTTGTTTAATAGGGAGCCAGTGCAGTGTTGACAGAACTGGGCTAATATGGTCATACTTCCTGGTTCTGGTAAAAACTTGAGCTGCTGCGTTTTGGACCAGCTGTAGTTTATTTATTAACAACCACCCATAATAGCATTACAATAATCTAGCCTTGATGTCACGAACGCATGAACTAATTGTTCCGCATTTGTCAATGAGAGCATATGACGTAATTTAGATATATTTATAAGATGGAAAAATGCGGTTTTACAGATACTAGACACGTGACTTTCAAATGAAAGATTGGTATCAAAGAGCACACCCAGGTTCCTAACCGACGACGAAGACTTGACAGAGCAGCCATCAAGTGTTAGACAGTATTCTAGGTTATTACGTGTGGGAGTTTTTTGGCCAATAATTAGAATCTCTGTTTTTTCAGAATTAAGTATTAGAAATTACTAGTCATCCAGTTTTTTATATCAGCTATGCATTCTGTTAATTTTGTGAATTGGTAAGTTTCGTCAGGGCGTGAAGAAATATAGAGCTGAATATCATCATCATAACAGTGAAAACTAATGCCATGTTTCCTAATGATATCTCCCAAGGGTAGCATGTACAGAGTGAACAGTAGCGGTCCTAGTACTGAGCCTTGTGGTACGGCATACTGAACTTGTGATCGATGAGACATCTCTTAATTTACTGCTACAAACTGATAACGGTCAGATAAGTAGGATTTAAACCATGCTAATGCAATTCCACTAATGCCAACATCATTTTCGAGTCTATTTAAAAGAATGTTGTGGTCAATAGTATCAAATGCAGCACTAAGATCGAGGAACACTAATAGCGAGATACAACCACGATCGGATGATAAGAGCAAATCATTTGTGACTCTAGTGAGAGCTGTCTCAGTACTATGGTACGGTCTAAATCCTGATTGAATTTTTTTCCTCAAGGACACTACAATGCACTGCCTGATGCGATACTGTAGTAGGTGGTTGCATAGTTATAATTTTCTCCCTGATGTTATCAATCTTATAAGTGAGGAAGTTCATAAAGTCATTACTGCTGTGCTGCTTGGAAACGTCTGGGGTTGAAGATTTATTTTTTGTTAGTTTAGCCACTGTTTCAAATAAATACCTAGGGTTTTGTTTATTTTCTTCTAATAGGGTTGAAAAATAAGCAGATCTAGCAGCTTTTAAGGCCTCTCTGTATGCAATCGAGCTCTCTTTCCATGAAATGCAAAATACCGCTAGTTTTGTTTTTTTCCAGTTGCGCTCCATTTTTCTGGCTGCTCTCTTAAGGGCCTGAGTGTGCTCGTTGTACCACAGCGTTGGTCTTTTTCCTTTAATCTTCTTTAAGCGCAAAGGAGCAACAGTGTCTAAAGTGCTGGAAAAGAGAGGGTTAAAAGTTTCTGTCACAATATCGAGTTCTTCTAAGCTATCTGGGATGCTGATGAAACTGGGATGAGGAGATGTTGATTCCTAAATCAGGAAGATTATTAATAAAGCAATCTTTAGTAGCAGAAGTGATAGGTCTAACATATTTGTAACACGGAGTTGGCTTTGCAGCCTTGGCTAAATTAAGTTTACACGAGACTAGATAATGATCTGAGATGTCATCGCTCTGCTGCAGAATTTTTAATGGGATCCACATTAATTCCACGTGATAATATTAGATCTAAAGTATGATTATGACAATGAGTAGGTCCTGACACGTATAACATTGGAAACATTTGTGATAATGTAATAGCTCAACAAAATATAAAAAATTTTTTTTGAATATTGTGCCTTTAATAATTTGTATCATAAAAAAACTTTTAAGTTGATTAGCCTACTCAAAAAAAAAGAGTAATTTCAACATTGAGCTGAAACAAAAACAAATAACAGACTTTTTAATTTCAGATGACCTCTCATGCCATTGTGTACTTCTCAGAATGTGCATCCTAACCCTAACCCACAGTCCAATCAAACTGTTCAGACTTACAAATGTCAGTGAAACACAACCACAGACACAAATTTCACTCACATGCACTGCATCCACATCCCACATCCACACCACATTTGCACTGTGACACACTCACACTGTTATTTCTCTTCTTAACCTTGATTTTGCTGCTATTGCAGCTTCACTCTTCTAAGGTTTTCTAATAGATGTCATAGAACCAACATCACTGAGTATTTACTCCTACGGAAATAATAATTATTACGTTGTTTATATCTATTTTTTTTCTGGTTGTAAAATACATGTGCTACTTGTGACTGGTTTTGTGAACCAGGGACACATATAATAATGCTTTTGGCCATTTTAAAGTAGTACCTGTCACGATACGGTGGTTGGAGCGAGGACTTAAATGCAGGTTAGGGTTTCTTTTCTTGATGAAATAATAAAATAAAACAAACAACCAAAACTACCCTGAGGGGGAAAAACAGAACTGAACAGACTTGACTGGACGCAGGGAAAACATGAATCGTTATTGTTGGTCATGGTATGTCTTTGTTTGTTGCCAAATCGTTGACATACCATGACCAACAATAACGATCCAGCCCAGACCAGCAAACAGGAGGAGAAGAAATAGGGAAGCAGCAAGGCCAGGTAACAAAGGAGAGCAGGTGGGAAAAACTAACCAATAAACAGATAACAAGAAGGGTGGGGCTACACAAGACAGCCTAGCACATGGCACAGGGAAACATGCAGGAAGCCATGTGCTTGCACCAAGCAGACAAAACAACACATCTAAACAGAAGGACACACGTTCAAGCTAACAACAAGACAAGACACAAGCAGTGTCAGGGGCTCTGTCACCAAACCAAGAATAAACAGACCGAAGTGACAGAACCCTAATAGTACCAACATTAAATCCAGTTCAGCATTGGAGAGTAGACTCAGTGTGATCAATTATGTCATTTTAAAATGTCTTGTCATCATTGTTAGCAAACTGGCTTAAGTAGACCGATTAATTCCAAAGTCATTTCTGTTAAACTGTCATTTTCTCATGAAGACCCTCCCCTTTTGATAAGCTATAAAATGAGTGATGAAACAGGCATGTTGTTTCATTCTCCTCCTGATCAAAGATGAATCTGCAAATCTCAGTTTTTCTCCTGTTCATTCTTTTCACAGCAGGTACAAAGACAAATAGCTTGAATTGTTATTACATACAAATATAAATCACTGATGTGTCTCACTGTCTTATTACTAAAGGACACTCTCTCAGCTGTTATGAGTGCGATGGTCGGAACGGTTCTTGTGCAAATCAGAAGTTAAAAACATGTCCCAGTGGATCTTTTCAGTGCTTGAGTTCAACATCAAATCCACAAGCTGGTAAGTCCAAGATTGAAATGTACTGTTATAATTGAGTGATGGAGATACTGCTGTAATTTGCTGGAGCTTAGGCTAAATGTAACGTCTGCTATGCGTTTTCCTGGCAGAATTTACCATTTCAAACACAGAATATTACATAGATTTCGGCTATTTCATTTTGTTTTGTTTTCTATCAGTGTAATTTAACAATACAATTTGCATTAAAAAACGTTTGAAATGAGAAAAATGCTGAAATGTTTATAAATACTGTATATGCTAAATATCTATAAATACATTTTCCATTAAAATAACATGCAGTTAAACAGTTTTTTTCCTGTATCATTATCATTCATGTTTTTTTTAGGTGAGATAGGCCTAACTAAGTTTAAAGATTGTTATGACTGTCACGGTCAAAGTGGGTTCAAGAACTTGGGAAAGGACATGGGAAAGGAATCTTCTGTGTGCTGTAACACAGACAGGTGTAACGTCCAAGATGCCCCAGGTATTGTGCTTTACTGACCATGTGATAAAATGACAAATGACTCCATAACGGAGCGCGCACACGTAATATCTTAGCCAGAGTAGAGCCATGAGAACACTATGTTTGAGAGTGAATTTTGTGGAGATTCATGCTACACACTGATGCGCTCTCGCGTTAATGTATTAACATTGATGCGCACTCTACATGGTTGTTCAAAAAATGCCATAACTGTCGCATGCGAACTATAAAAATGAAAAGAAAGTCGCGCCTGAAAGCTGAGTTGATACATAGGCTAGATTAGATTATAATTTTAGCCAAATTATTTTGCATTTTAGAATGCACATCAGCTTTCCCTTCCCTTAAAACTGGATTGAGCTTTAAATGTTCAATAATTGTTGATTTTAACAACTAAATTTAGAGGCTGCCATCCAAAAATATTCCTCAGTTTTCTTTAACCCGAGGACAAATGTATTTAAAAGGTTTGTGTGACCTGTTCAATTCTGTATGCACCACATATGCAGATTCCTAGGCAATGTATCTTTAATTTGGCCAAAATCAAATTTGGTAATTTTCTCCAAGCAGAGATTCTGTTGAATAAACGTGTTTGTTCCACACACAATAAATAAATGTTATTCATTGAACTTTCATGTGCCTGTCTTGATAATTAAGAAAATATTGTTTGGAGAAAACATGGAATTGGCCTGTTTAATGCTATTATAGATTATATAATATTTAATTTTGAAGTACATCTGAAAGTCCCCCCAGTGAATCTTAGCCATTTCCAGCCCTGATTACATCCTATGATTACATCAGAAAATAGAAAGCAGGGTGCGGCTTGTCTGTCGTGAACCAATTGGAGTCGCTAAAAGGATTTTTTTATTAAATACTTACAGAAATTAAATAAAAAAAGAATACTTGTTTTCCTCCTGTAGATCCCTCTAACGTCCCCAATGGAAAGGAATGTTACTATTGTGATAGACAGAGCTGCTCAAACATATTGAGCTGTTCAGGGACTGAAGATCGCTGCATAACGCAAATAGGTGATTTCTTTTGATCTTTGTTATGGTTGAGCATTTGATACAATCCACATGTCTAGCTACATTTAATGTCTAGCTTAGACTAACCTTGCTTCTCTTTCCTTTCATCAGTGACTTACGGCTACGAAGCCAAGTCAGAAGTTGTAAAAGGGTGCGTGTCTAAATCTATTTGTGATGCCACGTTTCCTAATGTTGAGGTTATCACATGTTGTGAGGGGAACCTGTGTAACGGGGCTCAGAGTGTCACCCAGAGCTTCCTGTTCCTCTGCTGTTCTCTGCTCTCCTACTTCATGATGCACTGAATACAGCAGATCTTCACATTCTACAATCAGACACTCTTTACTGAATATATAGCGTGTGTTTTCTGTGCTATCTTTGGTGTTTTGATGAGACAAACTGAATACTGGAAATTTTATGCAATATAATTTTATATCACCTTGTTCTTGTTTATGTTGAAAGATATTGAGTAGCCAACTGAAAATTATCATGTATAGAAGAAAAAAATAGGATCATTACTTTTTTAAATAACAAAACTTTTTTTGTTGTAATTGTAGGCTATTTACATTCCCAACATCAGGATTTTCCTGTTCACAGTTACAGATCACAAAAGTGACAAGAGAATTAATAAGATGAGCAGTAATTTCATAAATACTCTTGTATATCATTTCATCTTATGCACGATTCAAATAAATATTATAAAACGGACAGCTCCAGTCCTTGATTCTGATTGGTTGAGTCGCATTCGAAGCCGTTGTAAATTACTCAACAAACATACACCTGTGACCGCAGAGCAACTGCCATTTGTGATTCTTTGTTGCTGCATGTGTTGCTTGGCAACCTCTTTGGAACTACATTGCTTGGCGGAGGAATAAATGTGTTATATAACGTTATATTTTTTGTTGCTGGTGTTTATTTTATGAATAAAATAAATATAAAAATGAATATTTTTATGGAGTAGCCGTTTTATAACGCTCCACGTCGTGCCTAACAACACCCCTTAGCTGTTCTAAATTCACTGTAAATCACGGCTTCAAGGGGCTTAAAATGTAAATAAACAGACAGTTAAATATGTCAGCGGAGAAACTGACAAAAATGGTGATAATCAATATGCATTTGTTGTGAAAGACTGTGATCCGAACAGATACACATTTGCTGTTGCATGTGGAGTTGATTTAGACATGTTGATTAACTCTGGGGCCACAAGCAATATCTTAGACGAAGCTACATGGGATGTATTGAAAAACAAAAGAATCGTGTGCCACTCATTCTGATTAGAAACTGTATGCATATGCTTCTAAAGAACCCCTGCCCATAAAAGGAGCTTTCACATGTGAGATAAAATGTGGAAAACAGAGCACCCAGGGCGAACTCACAGTAATTAAAGGAAAAGGAGAGCCACTACTGGGTAAAGAGAGCTACTAAACTGGGAGTAGGCCTATTGTAAGTTGGGGTTAAAATAGCTACAATCAGTGACGTGGCAAGCCGAATTCGGGAACATTATCCGGTTCTGTTTAAGGGAGTTGGAAAACTTAACACCAAACAGATCAGCTTACCCATTGATAACACAGTGACGCCAATAGCTCAACCATTACGTCAAACTCCATTTCATCTGAGAGCATGAGTGGAACATAAGATTCAGCAGCTTCTAGAGCTGGATATTATTGAACCAGTCTCTGGCGCCACCCCATGGGTAAATCCGGTAGTTATTATACCTAAGCCTGATGTGGTGGCAAACAAACTGATATCGCTGAATAAGAGACAAACATTTCCAATTGCCTTTGATGAGGTTTATTTTCTTGCAAGAAAAGGCCAGCAGTCGTACAGTCACACAGAGTGGCCGCAGAGTGTGACAGTGAAGGGAGGGCATCCTTCCTCCTTGATATAGTCTATAGTCTTAATCTTTCTAGGCCAATGATGGTATTTTCAACCATACGTGGAACATTCTTAGACTTGTTCATCATATTGTCTCCTTGAGTGGAGGCCCTCCTGTCACCTACCAACACTCTTTACCATTCCAATACAATTACTAAGGTTTGTGTGTGCTCTTTTACCGTCATATGATGATCACACACATCTTAAAGCTGCAGTCCGTAGTTTTTCCTCTTTGTCGCCATCTCTGTTCGAAATCTGCAATTGCAGTTATTCGCGGAATTATCAACTTTACGTGCGTTGTGCCTCGGCATGGCACAGCGCGGATGAATCCGATGTTTTGAGGAGAATGTGCTGCTGTCAGTCACCGCGCCGGTGTGGAAACTGTCATTCGCAATCACAGATTCTACTTTTTGGAAGTATGACCAACATAAGAATTTTCACCGGAAAATGTCATCTGAACAAATAAGTAACATCCATTTTTGTTCTGACCAACTAAAGGGAAAAAAGCATTGCAGTAAATCGCGCCGATTAAATCTAACGATCGCTTATCATATCACATCAAACCGTGCAAATTATACTTTGTTCTCAAATTGTTAATGTTAACAACATCAGCATTGCGAGACTACATTTAATGCCCTTCCGATATTTGTCCTTGTTTTCGCATGGGCCGGTTGCGGTCTCTTTTTTTCTCCGAAGTCCGAAGTCTTTCGCGTTTTACAACGGGTGAATCTCCAGTTGTCACTGGTGATTGTCGTTTGAATCTTTCTGGATCCGCCATCAAATTGATAAGTTTAATCATATCTAGTGCTGTGAGAAAAGGCTATAAATCTCCACCTCCAACATCCTCACACTCATAGCCTACTAGCCGAGACTCTTCTTTATGTGTACAGATGTGACGTAATGACGCTAAGACATGCTCGAATTTCCCGCGGAAATCCACCAGTACAACCACTGGAATTAAATACATTATTAAGCTTACCATTTTGAATCGAGCTAAGGCAAGCAGATAGTTTTGAACACTGGCTGGTTATGTACTTGCTCAAAAAATTATTTTGGTTAATTTTTAACCCAAAAAAGCTACGCACTGCAGCTTTAAAGATAAGATTTCTTCCATAATTCCCCCCTTTTTATCATTCATTGATAAATAATATAATAATACAGCAAATTTAAGTAATTACATCACATTTATACTCTTTCTCATTGATTTTCATATAAACGATAGCTCTCTTAAACTTGTTAAATAAGATTTAAAAAGAAGAAAGCTTAGGCTGTTTTTTGTCGGGATAGTCCCTTAAGTATTTAGCAAGCAAGTAAAGATTTTATCTGAAGCCGGGCTAAATTAATAAACACTGTTATTGCACTTCTGACATAAAATCAGACCCTCAGTCACCACAGTATAAACAAGAAATTAGTATAGATGTTCAGAATAGGAAAAACATATTTTAACTCAATACTTTTCACTGTAACGCTGGTCGTATCATCATCAAATTTCTTTGGTTTCGACATACTGTACTGTGCAAAAGTCTTAGGCATGTTAATACCCCCCCCCCCCCCCCCCCCCAAAAAATCTTTTGCTGTAGTGTCTCAGTAGGAAATATCAGTTTACATTTCCAAACATCCTTTTTGCCATTAATTGTAATCCAGTGAGATTTGTGTATGCACAAGGAGTCTGACAACAGCCAGGATGATCTGATCTCACCATCATCGAGTCCGTCTGTGATTACATGAAGAAACAGGAAAAACTGAGACAGACTAAATCCAGAAGAACTGCGGGAACGTCTCCGAGATGCTTGAAGAAACCTTCCTGCAAAGCTACAGTACTGTGAAAAGGATTAACATGCCTAAGACTTTTGCACAGTACTGTACATCATCAAATTGATCCTCATAATTAGACATTTGAAGCATTTGATATGAAACTACTTTTCACAATTATCTCCACAAAAGCTGGAAAAACATAGTATTAGACATGGCAAGGATTCATCCAACACCAAAACTCCTATCACTATCAGCACTGTATGTCATATCCAATATTCCCACCCTCCCCAGTGGTTGGTGAACCATTCAAACCAATAAGTTATCACATCTGAGTGGTTCTTTTACAGCCATTATCATGTTCTCAATAATATTGGTTATGTTGTCACTATAGTCTGGAATGTAAAAACAACATGTATCCCAACATTGTACACACTCCTCCCTTCTCAGCAGTTAACATGTCTAACTCTAACATGAGTCTAACATGTACCACTCCTCAATGGCCTTCCCAAAAAGACCATAAGACAGTTGCAGCTCATACAGAACGCTGCTGCCAGGATTCTGAGCAGAACCAGTAAATATGAACATATACAGTCCTCAGGTCTTTACACTGGCTCCCAGTTACATTTAGGATTGATTTTAAAGTATTAATACTGGTATATAAATCATTCAATGGCCTAGGACCTCAATACATTGCAGATATGCTCACTGAATATAAACCCAAAAGATCACTCAGATCATTAGGATCACATCAGCTAGAAATATAAGCATGGCGAGTCCGCTTTTAGCTATTATGCTGGAACCAGCTTCCAGAAGAGATCAGACGTGCTCCTACAGTCACATTCAAATCCAGACTCAAAACACATGTTTAGCTGTGCATTTACTGAATGAGCTCTGTGCCGCTGTTCGTCCGACTGTTTGTACTGTAGGCTACTGTATTTTCTTTTTTATTCTAAACTGTTTTAATTATTCTTATTTCTTTTGATTAATTTAATTTCTTCTATGTAAAGCACTTTGAATTACCATTGTGTATGAAATGTGCTATATAAATAAACTTGCCTTGCCTAACCGTAATCTATTGTGTAACAGCTTCTCTGATTTGTTTAATTTCATCATTACCATTGTCAAATCATTCTTAGTGCTGTTTGCTACTTCCAACACAGTATAGCCCACATGAAAAAATAAAATAATGGAACATAAAATAAAACATATATGAACATAAATCTAAACTTTGTAAAATACTCATTAGCCTTGTTACCACACCAAAATTGTTATAATTTTAACAAGAACTGTCAGATTTTCGCAATCCCCTAATAACTTTATAAATCTCCCGGTTTGATGTCGTGCAGTGGTGTATCAGCTAATTTTCCTTGAGCTGCTTTCACCTAAGCTTAAATGTTAGATGGGAGAGAAGACATTTCTTTACAAAATGTCATGTTTACACACACACAACTCGGTTGATGCTCGTTGTTTAACCCCTTCCATTCCCAAAAACGCATTTTTTAAATTTTTTTTATATATAGTTATTTTATATTAACCCAGCATGAAAGATAGTGCATAGTAGGCTACCTGTAAATTAAAGATTTTCTTTTTCGTGATATATAGAAATCGTGATATGGCTTGGTGAAAAGAATACAATTTAAATAAATGTGCGGCGTGTTTCAGAGCAAAATGCGTCACTGTGTTTTTCACGTGAGCAGCCTGGCGATCCAAGGGTTTTTAGTGTCTCAGGGTACGTTTACACGTGGATGGCTATTTTCATAAACGGACATTTCACCCCTCTTCGTTTTCAAAAATAACATTGTGCACACGAGCCCGTGTATATGCTGTCAAGAGCATACCAAACTTGTAGGTGGCAGTGTAACGAGAAGCTCAAGCCCACGTTAGCCAATCAGAATCCCGAAAATAGTCACATACTGTGACGTCGCTGCCTAAAACTCAGTTTTTCTCAGTTTACATGCAAACGTGCAAACGAAGTTTTCCAAAATCTCCACTCTGGCCGGAGTTTTTAGAAAGAATCGTTTTCAGAGGTGAATTCTCCGTTTGCGTGTAAACGAAGGGCACAAACGAAGGGAAAAGTCTCTGAGTTTGAGTGGCTTATAACATGCATTTGGGAACGCAGCATGCGCCAATCATTTCACCAAATTTGTTCATAGCCCCCTGTGATTTTCTACCAAAACAAAAGCTTAATCAGTCTCTCCAGGAATTCGGCTTTTGCGATCGGAGACTTAAATACAAAATCAAGCAAACCCATTTTTGTCTTCTTTCAGCAATTTTTTCGGGAAAAAAAATGTGTTAACCTAAGAGGGGGAAGCAATGTTAGGTAATAAAATCCATGATTTGATATCAAACATTATGGATCTGAGGCTTTCATTACTGAACTGATGCCAAATATCACGATGTGTTCGGAATGAGACTTCTTTAGCGCAATTTCCCAGGGGGGCAGGGTTTCATATTATTTTGAAGCTTCCCCGGGCGCCGCCAATTGATTAGCGGACCATCACCTGCTGTTAGCATTCCATTGACTCCCATTCATTTTGGCGTCACTTTGACAGCGAATAACTTTACATCTGAGGCGTTTAAAGACTCCATTTATCCATTATTTATTTCTAAAGAAACATGAAAATGTATAAAAGGCTCCATTACCTTGAAATAAAAAATTTCCTCCAAAAAAATAAATAAACTAATTTCAGCAAAACTGAGTGGTGGCACTGAAACCAATTAATCTTATCTATTTCAATTCAAATCCCAGCTAGTAGCCTATGCAAAATATAACTTACTTAACATAAAAAATTAATGAACCATATACTCTTGACCCACTTTAGTGCATCATTTCACTTCTAGTCAATTTACACCAACCATCTCCTGGGGCCTGTTTCAGAAAGGAGGTTAAGTGAAAACTCTGAGTATGTTAACCCTGAAATGAGGGAAACTCTGAGTTTTCTGTTTCAGAATGGGAGGTATGTTAAACCTGAGAAAGCAGAGTAAGTCAAGCCCGTTTCTGAAAGAGAGGTAACTTATACTCAGAGTCAGTTACCATGGTAACTTACTCTGTGAACCTAACCTGGTCGGGAGCAGGTTTTCTTCGGTAAACCCAGAGTTTCTTTCAGTCTCCTCCCCTTTTTAAAGAGGAAGTGGTGTTTAAACACCTCATTCATTCTTTCAGTACATTTTTATTAATAAAATTAATCTTTTATTAATAAATAAAATATTGCTATTTTTTACTGCTGTTTTTTTATTTATTTTTTTATAAGATGAAGTCTATATAACTCCTTAACTGGCAACTGAATATACAGTAGTAGATTAGAGTTACATAATGTAGTTCTAAACAAATTCTACAGAATTAAACTGTGGCATTTACTGGAAATCACTGAACTGTGTTCATCTGTGCAACAGAAGTTGATGGACCGTCCTCCTGCTGTTCTTCCACACTCTGGGTGGGGGGAGAGATAAGAATACCCGTTTATACTTAGATTTAAACTTAGATTCTATAGGCTACTCCACATAAAAATGTGGAAAAAATGTGAATGTATAGATTGTTTGATGTGTAGACACATAATGTTAACATTACCTCTGTAGGCCTCTCTGTGGCAGCAGAAACTCTTTATCCCCATGTGATGAGCATTTGGTTGAGTATACTTTATAACACTATTTGTCATAATTTCTGGTGTATTGAGTAGGCGACTTACAACTGCCTGGGGTTCTGTTGGGACAGGAGGCTCCAAAAGACAGATTTTACCATCAGAATCTATTGGGACCAACAAAAATCCTAACCCAAAGTAAAATAAATGGAAATATCAAAAATAGCCTATATAAAAAATAACACATATGTAAACCTCTTACATTTTATGAAGGCACTTGGATTTTTTGGACTGGCTCTGAAGTCCGTCCAGGAATTCCCTCAGCCAAAAATGCTGCTGCACTGCTGGACACTGGATGCTTTAGTTATTTAATATCTCAAATGTTTGTAAAGTCAGGTAGCCTACACCTATGACATGCTCAAGCCTTACTTGATTGAATTATGTTTTTATATTTAATTTTCAGCTGCTGCCATGTTCTTTTAATGCCTGCAGGATTGCACCTACATGAAAATTAAAATTAGGTTGAATAACATACTGTTCTTTCACCTCTGATATTATAACAGTTGGGTAAGTTACTTGTATTACTAACTACAAATGACATCTTCAACAGTGTAATTAGATTAATGTAATAATGACTATCTTTATAAATTATTGGTCTACTTATTACTATTTACTAAATCCCATGTCAACCTTAAACACTTGAACAATACAAGGAGAGACAAGAAACTGCACTTTTAATGCTTTCAAATAAACAATATACAATTGCATGAATTATTCTTGAATTGACCAAAGTGTGTAGAGGGAGCAGGTTACATAAAAAATATAACTTTTAAAAATGTATGTTAAATAGCCTATACAGAATTGTGTCTAATACAATTACATCAGATTCAACTTTAAATTACAGAAGAATTAAGAGTAATCCCTTTAATTAAATTACAGTATTTAGATTACTTGGTAATTAATTACACCCATCACTGTATAACAGTCATTAAAATGTAAACTTATAACTTATAAACGAAATAATGTTCGTACTCTCCATATGTTTGCAGAAGCTCATCCAGTTCTGCTGGTGAGAAATGTGAAGACCTCTTTTTGTCTGCCGCTGTTGCCATGGTGACTCATAATATCTGCGCTCCATTGATAATGGCTTTTTATAGTTGTGGTGCACGCGCTTAACTCAGAGTCAGTCAACTCAGAGTTGATTGAACTAACTCAATTCAGCTGTTCTGAAACCAAAAACTCAGAGTTTCCCATCTCAGGGTAAGTCAACTCAGAGTTCAAGTTTTAACTCAGAGTTGGTTGAACCTCCTTATTGAAACAGGCCCCTGTTCTCTCTCTCTCTCTCTCTCTCTCTCTCTCTCTCTCTCTCTCTTTATCAACAAAAATTAACGCAAGTTTGCATAAAGGATTTTTTTTTATAACAATCTTCATTGAGTAGTTAGAGGAACTTAAATTGTTTCATAAATACCATGTTTTAAGTTGATTACTCAAAAAAAATTTAAGAGTAATTTGAACATCGCATTGAGTTGGAACCATTTAATTTGATATATTTCAGTTCAAATAAACAGCTAGTTTAGCATGTGTTAAATGTAACTTAATTAGCATGTACATTTCATGAACCATGTAAGATATTTGTCACTGTGTGTTGATTTTTATGTGGTTGGTGTAGTGTTCACCTTCATGTAAAACCCCAGCCCACAAACTACCAATGAGCATTACTCAGAAACAGAACCCAGGACTAAAAGAAGAAAAACCAAAACCTGGGTGACATTTTCATTTCAGAAGACCACTCATGCTATTCTGTTCTTCTCAGAAAGTTCAGGGAATACAGCCTGAATATAATTGCTTCCAGAAATGATTTTTGGGGGTGCTATCGGGGTGCTTTGGTCTTTCTTGAGGGTGCTGAAGCACCTGCTAGCCCCTCCCTAGCGCCGTCCATGCTCAGTGCCACCTTTCAGTTTTCTTTTTTGCCTTTTCATCATTTAACTCACTCACACGGACATTAGACTTCCAAAATGTGACGAGGAAAAAGAGGTGTTCGGCGGCTTTTTAGGCTATGCCATTTGGGGAGGGGCCGCTCACTGATCCCCCTATGATTTTGAAAATCCTAGACATGGTTGGACCTGCCGAACAGGTTGAGCACTTTTATATACTGTGTTGAGCAGAGAGGCTGCACAGTTTAACCAGCGGGAAGCGGCCGCACATCAGGCCGCCGGATGGTGTTGTTAATATAACTCGCAATGTATAACTATTATCAGACCGGCCCTCGCGTCCTCAAAACACTTCCAGCCACCGGGCCACCCCCCTGTGCACGGCCCTGCGTAAAGACCCTCTGTGCTGGTCGGATGCCGGTTTTGGGCCGATCAAGCCTTACAAAAAGCCTTACAAAAGACTTTTGTAAAAATGGCTATTTCAATGTAAGGGGACCCGTGGTGTATGTAGATAGAAATGGCTCATTCTAATAAAAACATAACGATTCATTATGTAAGGTCTTTATACAGCACTGAAAACATAGTTATGTTTATTAAATTGCATTTCTGTCAACAGATCCTCCTAAATATTACACAGTGTAGCTTTAAGAGTGTTTTACACAGCTCTATCATGCGCCCTGCACATTTGTGAACGAAAGTACACCAGGGTTCGATAGCATCAAGTTGAGTGTGAAACCACACCAATGCTGCAGGGGGCACCGGGAACAATCGCGCTCAGACTCGGACCGCAGCAAACGTGCCCAGTGTGAAAGCCCCCTTAGTTTGTCATGCCCACGACATAGTGAGTCACAGTGTGTTGAAACCATTGTATTTCATGTCGAGCTTTTATTGATCTTGATTTCTCCAGTCGAAGTGAACTGCGGTGCTAATAGAGTGTCATGAATGTGCGCGTGGACAGTCTATGGTTTTAACGCAGTTAAAGTTACACGATTCACAGAAAATATCTTGTCGATTTCTACCTTAAATTCTAAAATATAACATAACCCACGTCGAATGTGCAAACTGATCAGCATTAACCCCGTATGCCCCGTAATCTAAAAGGAAATAAAGTAAGCACTCCGGCAACGTTGAGAAACGTAAACTAAATATGAAAACTGGCAGAATTGAGTGGTTACAAATATTATACCTGTTTGAACACCGTTGATCTCCTCATTGTCGTCCGCCATTAATCAAACGATGTTCAAGGACCGGAAATAGGATCAACTCATCACCAGTGTCAATAATGGAGAGGGGGTTCAGCGAAAAATCGGCAGCTGGCAGCAGGAAGTAGCTGCCACTGGCAGCAGGAAGTAGCTGCCGTTGACAGCCGGAAGCCCTGCCATATTAGGAGGGACCTGCCATTTCTTGGCAGCCAATCAGTATCGTCCAACGTAGTAGCAACCAATCACATTTACCTGGAAGTCAAGCGAGAGCAGCGCCGGCGAATCTTCAGTAATGGCGGCGGTATTTGGCAGGGTAAGTTCGTATATTATCAGATTAATAAATAATTGTTGCTCTGTACGTTGGAGTTTACCTTTTATGTTAGAGACAGTGTATCTGTGTCTACTTAAGTTGAATTGGTTAATTTAATCATTTGTAGAAACGCAGCTTGTGCACCGTGTGCTCCTGGTTTGTGAGGGGCTATCATTAACTCCAAATACTAACTTACGTTACCATTATCATTAAATATTAGCGTTTGTTAACATGTTAACTTAATCTATTGATTAGAATAAAGCTCATGCTGATTTATTGGAATTGACAAGCTCAGCCTTGATGATACACGTGCAACGCTAACAAAACATATCCCAAATTATCTAACTTATGTTTTAATACAAAACACCATTTTAATCAACATTACTTCACCATATTCTAAACTTCTGTTTTTTTTGTAGGTTCACCAAGTTCACCACAGCCTGTCACAGATTGCTGGGGATGGACAAGCATATGTGCCAGGAAGGAAACCCCAGATTTCCAGTTGCAAAACCAACCAAACTCACTGGTATGTTTTCACATTATGAACATAATGTTCAAATGTATTATATCCTGTCTTGATCAAAGCAGGCAAAAGGCATTCTGTTTTTTATCTTTTTTTAAAAAAAATTTATACAAATTCTAGATTGTATCGAAAATTTGACATTTCAGTGTCTGTTTATTTTCTTAGTTTGATCATGTTTTGGATGGGACCCAATCACCAGATGAGACCAGAATATATATATATATATATATATATATATATATATATATATATATATATATATGAAGAGTTCAGATGCAAAAGCCTCTAAATGCCATTTGAAATTTTCTTATAGAATGATCATTTTTATCAAGCTTGTATATTTAAGTTCAGAAATTTCACTTAAATGATAATTAATAGATCATCTTCATTGCCATTTAAGTGAAATTATTGATTTTAAGTATACGAGCTTGATAAAAATGATCATTCTATAAGAAAATTTCAAATGGCATTTAGAGGCTTTTGCATCTGAACTCTTCATATATATATATATATATATATATATATATATATATATAATTATTTTATATATATCTATTCAAAATATACTGGAACTGTTCACTTTTTCCATATAACTTTCACCCCCAGTTTCACAGACAAGGCTCAAACTAGTCCCAGACTAAAATGCATGTTTAACTGAAAGCAAATTACACTTGTGTATCTTAAAATATCAGTGCCATTGTTTCTTTTAAGATTCACAACAGTAATGTTTTTTCTAAGGCATATTTATAAAAGTCCTAATTGCACTAAGGCCTAATCCTGGCATAATCTAAACCCTATCTGTGAAACCGGGCTTCAAAGTTTTACATATTAGTCCAGTGGTTCAGTTCAACACTTTGTTCTCTGGCTTTAGATAGGCATAGACAGTGGCATTTAAAAAATAAATTACACCTGCTCCCTAGTTCAGGTATGCTACTGTCTACTGCTGCAACATGGCTAAGTGGTTCAACACGGAGTTCATCTCTCTCTTTCTCTCGTGTGTATAAAATAACTAACTTTTCCCCCCTTCTTTTTAAGCTCAATTGCAATAAAGATGGATCCGGGATCTTGGAAGCTTGTTAAAAATAAGGTATTGATTTCATGTTACAACAATTTTGATTTCTTTACTGTCTTTAGTGTATAAATAAAATGTTAGTTTTTCCATTTAGATTTTTTTTTCCAGGATGTTCCAGCTCAGTTGGGATCTGTGGACTGCAGTGTATTCATGCTAATGGTAAGTTATTACGGTGGTTTTGTTTCCCCATAACATTTATTTTACGGATAACCCAACATCCATAATAATTATCAAAAGACATCAGGCTGATCCCAATGAATTTTGTTTTTCAGGTGTGTGTGTGTGTTAAGGTTAGTGATGTCACTAGCCCAGGAGGAAGCTTGTGTAGTCCCCACCAGTTGTTTGTTGTAGTCCTTAAAGGAACACTCCACCGTTTTTTGAAATAGGGCTTATTCACCTTCTTTCCTACATTTAGATAGGTGGGCAAATGCATTTTTGTCTCAGTGCATGCATTGTTTTAGTTTGACAGGGTTGGCGCTAGCTTAGCTTAGCATAATGAATGGAATCCTTTGTTGCCAGCTAGCATGTCCTGAGTAAAAGTGATATATAAAAAAAAAAAAACCCACCTAATTACTTCTTGTGGCCTGCGTATTCACAACAAGTACAAATAGCGATGCAGATTAACACTAGGCGATTTCCTATGCAGATTTTGACTTGGGACTATATTAGGGGGAAGCACAGGCGAAGCACTGCTACTTGGGCGCAGAGATATCACGCCCAAGTAGCAGTGCTTCGCCTGTGCTTCCCCCTAATATAGTCCTTAATATTTAGGTTAATATCTGCCTAGGAAATCGCCTAGTGTTAATCTGCATCGCTATTTGTACTTGTTGTGAATACGCAGGCCACAAGAAGTAATTAGGTAGGGTTTTTTTTTTTTTTTATATCACTTTTACTCAGGACATGCTAGCTGGCAACAAAGGATTCCATTCATTATGCTAAGCTAAGCTCACGCCGACCCTGTCAAACTAAAACAATGCATGCACTGAGACAAAAATGCATTTGCCCACCTATCTAAATGTGGGAAAGAAGGTGAATAAGCCCTATTTCAAAAAACGGTGGAGTGTTCCTTTAAAGTGATTTCTGTAAAAAAAAATAATAAAAAAAAGTCTCCCTTTGCTTTGAACTTTTATCGTCGTAACTTATTCATATTGCAGATATTGTTTATGCTCTGACAGCAACATTACTCTAAAGTTTCTTTCTTTCTTTCTTTTTCTAACATCTGTTTTTCTTTATTTTCTTTCTTTCTTTTTCTAACGTCTGTCTGTATTTCTTTCTAACTTATCTTTTTCTAACATCTGTCTTTCTTACTAATCTTAAGGTTACAGGGGTTAAACACTATGTGATCTGATTCACAGAATTGTACTTTTATGTGTATTTCTTTAAAGTGAACATTATCTGTACTACTTTTGGAGGAACTGCAATTCCATTGTGTTTTTGTGTGTGTGTGTTGAATGCTCTGTGCAGGTCTTGTGATATGCAGCAGCTGACCCCAAGACGCCTTTCTACGACCTCCGAGGTCATCACCGGACCATCTTGGGCTCGGATGACAATGTCGACTTACCCTCCTATCTATCCATAAGTGTAGAATTGTTTTAACTTTGTTCTTTTGCCAATGAGAAGTAGCCAACCGGTATTTACTGATGTCAATCATGCCCTTGGAAATGGTATAACTGGTGTGAGATTTTGTGTACAGTAGAGTCTCTGGCCTGCGACCCCGTGAGACTTTGACGCCTGGCTCTACCAATGAAACTATTCTTCAGTAACTTTTTACTTATTTGATTGAACCTTACGACTCCTGGTCTTCTTTCATCATATCTGGTCCTGGGTCTTTAAGCTGTTATCCCCTAACACTAGAAACATTGTAAATCATGTTAAACCATGCTAGAACATTGTAAAACGTTTTCAAACTTTCTTTTTCAAGCCAACTTAGTTTTTTATGAACTTTAACATCTAGTTCAGACTTGTTCATTCTGATTTCAGAACAACAAATATCAAGCCTGTTTTCAAAGTTACAGCTGTTTTATAAAACAAAGACAAGAATGTATTGAAATACTACAAATGTAAAACTGAACTTAAATGATAGCAAAATATGATTTTTAAATAAAGGTCATTGAGAAAATGTTTTTTTTTTTCTTCTTTTAGACATGACTTTCATTGTTTAATGAATGTTTATGTACGTTTAATAAATATACAATATTATTAAATAGGCATTCATTTATGTATATATTTCATTATTTGACAAACATGTACACAAATTATATTTATACACGTACAAATTCATAATTTCAAGTGTAGCTTAATGTTTGTTTTTTTGTACTGTCTATGATCTTCGTTACTTAATTTATATTTGATAGACCTTTTTAAACCAATTACAAAATAATTACAAATTTAAGTAATTTATTTAAATAAGTACTAAAATGATATATATACATTGATATAATAATTTATTTGCCTTGCTAAAAGCGGCATCCACCTCCGACTTCCGGTTATTAGCGGCAGCTGACGTCAGCTGCCAGTGGCAGCTACTTCCTGCTGCCAGCTGCCGATTTTTCGCTGAACCCCTACTGGAATAATGTCAACTCACTGTTATTACACTAACTCCGACCATTGATTTACACTGCAAGTGTTGATGTCATTCAAATCAACACCAGAATCAACACTTTTTCACACTGGTAAATTAACCCATATTAACAATTAACCAAACAACTCTGAACAACACTGGGTATTTTGCTGTGTAGAGAGAGAGAAAAACAGAGAAAAAAACAGCAATAGTTTTACTACATTTAGCGGAAGCATCTAGGAGTGCACAAATAGGTTTTCTTTTTTATCTCTATTTCTCCTTCCCTTATTTCCCTTTCCTCTCCTTCACCTTTCTTCTTTTTTCATTTTTCTTTCTTTTATCTCCCTCTTTTCCCCTTATAATAATAAGGGAAATAAATTGACTTGATTTGATTGAGAAAGTTGTGGATTTCTTAAAAGATGAGGAATTACAAAGCAGGAGTGAAGACCAGGACAGTTGATTAAGTTACATTTGTTTGTTTTAGTTTAAACAAACAAAAATATGGGTTTAGAGCACAAGGGGAAAAAGTCAATGCTGCAGTCAAAGAATATATTCACCTGCACTGAGAGAAACTAATATGAAACTAATAATAAAGAAGAACCATGCAAAATAAATAAGGAAACAAAAAAAGAACATTTTATATCAAGATAAACACAAACAGAACGGAAAAAACAGGAACGAGATAAAAGCAGTGGAAAAATAAGTTACAATGGAAGGGAAAATATATAATGGCAGACAAATAGCAGAAAGTTTGCATGTTTATGAGAAGCACATAATATCTTGCTTGTTGATTGAAGGGGAAGTATTTTCATGCCAATTTACATGGGCAAAACTGGGCAAGTGATACCTTTTTTATCAGATGATATAATTTTTTTCTCAGCATTATGGATTTGAGGAAGGATGTGCCAGTGATTCAACTTCCTTTAACATTATTTTAATCATATAAGTATTATAAAATATTATTATAATATTTTATATTAAAAATGGCTATGAAAACACATTAAAGTAAAAAGGATTTTCTTGTGGATTTCTTAAGGATTTGGAATTACAGCAGCAGCAGCAAAAAAAAAAAAAACTGTTTAAGTAATTTTACAGTTGCGTTTTTTTTTTATTATTATAATTTTTTTTGTAAATACATTTCTCTGTATTTCAATTTTTCTTGATTGCTAACACACTACTGATTCAGTTGGCCCAATTTCCCAAACCATTCATTCATTTCTAGAAACAAAGACATGTTTCTCAAAACATTTATCACATTTCACCTGTTTTCACACACATTCCAATTTTCTCAATGTTTTCTGCAAAACTCTACACAAAAAATATCCACATTGCACAAGTTTAACAGTGTTCTCATTCAGAAAACACAAGTACACAATATAATTACCTCAAGTGTCTCACTGAACTCAAATAGCACACATTTGTCCACGTGTAAACATTAAGTAGCAAAACTGATGACACACCAATCAGAATATCAGGATAATATAGGGCCATGGGGGGTTACTTAAAGGTGCTCTAAGTGATGCGACGCGTTTTTTGCTAGCTGCCTGTCCCCCGAACACACTGTAAAAAAACGCGGTCTCTGTAGACACCACAGGCTCCACAAACGGCAACAAAAACAAACTGGGCTCACCCGCACCACGAAACACAACAAACAGTGCTCCAGCCAATCACCGACAAGAAGTATTTGAGGGTGGGGTTTGGGGGGTTAGTGCGCGTGGACATGAAGGGGGTGTGTGGAGGAGAGAGAAGCATGAAGAGGGAAGTTTGAATTATGGCCGACACACGACCAAAGAGACGACGTTTCGATGAACAAATTGTAAAGAAGAGGGACAAGGATAAGGAACGCGTGAAGTCCCGAATTTACATCGGAAAAACCTTCGAAATGTGGCGAGAACTCCGCCGGCAGAAGGGCTTCCGATCCGACATAGTTGCTCTGTTTTTGCAGAACAGGTAAATCCATCTTTCTTTCTAAACTGACGTTCATGTTCGCCAAACCAACACAAGGATGTAATTAGCTAGAACTATGCAGTCAGCGTTAACTTTGGTGAATACAACATATATGTTTCAGCTAGCGATCAATCTCTATTGTAAATGATCAAGCAAATTCACAGTAGGGCGACAATTTGTGTGAATGACTGTTTTCATCCACGGTTTGTTATGAATTTGAATGTTCATTTATAGGCTATTGACAACTTTGACTAAATTTGTTTACGCCGCCGTCGTTGTTTATGCTCACTGGGAAACGCGAATCTAACGTTATCTAACGTTATCTTGCTATTATTGCGTCCTTTTATGGGAGCTATAGTTATAGTTATAATCTCAGGTGGCGAAACGATTAAGATAATGTTTCTCTTTTTCTGCATTCTGTTCTGCAATATATAAAAGCATTTATCTAACTTGGCGACATTACACATTGAATGAAGTATCAGTAAAACTTAACTTTGTTTGTAGTGACTATTTTGACTTTCCTTTATGCCGGAAGGGAGGGGAGGAGGGAGGAGACGGGATGAGGAGGAGGGGTCTAGCTAGCCTCCGTTTTGTTTGACAACAATTCGAATGTCAACAAGAAGTTACGACTCCCGGGATCGCTTAGAGCACCTTTAAGTTCTTACATTTAATATTTTTACAGAACTGAGAGACGACTGCCTAGAGGAGGGAGAGAAAGTCTTTTGTCAGAAGACACTGTTATAGTGTAGCAAATATGGTCATTACCACTGCAATGCAATTTGGCCAAGGATGCTGAATTTATGTGTTTATTTAATTGACAGTATTGTATTGCAATTCCAAGTTCATGTTCAATTCTTTGGTATTTCAACTTTTCTAGTTAGTTTCATCTACTGCCAGATCTATTTACAGTAGTGTAATGAATACACTTTTCTTCAAGCTTATTGTTGAATTTCACTGTATCTGCATCCCTCTATTTATGTTGTATACTGTAATAGACATTGAGCTGTAAAATGATTCCTGATTGTCAAAAGGAAGTTTTTGTTACAGAGTTTTGGATTGATCTCACTAATGTGTAAGACTATGTTGTAGTGTGTGTGTTTTTGAGGGCTTGTTTGTCATGTCTGAGAGCAAAGCTTTGTGAGCTTCATGCTGACCTGAAAATAGGAAGTAGGCTATGGGAAATTGGATGAGAAGTTATGGATTTGTGTTTAGAGTTTCGAGAAAAGGAGGCATAATTTCAAGAAATGTGTTTAAGCAATCAAGAAAAACCGTAATAAACAGACTACGATAAAGTCAAGTTAAATTTAAAGGTGGGGTAAGCGGTAATTCAAAAACACTGTTGGACATTGTTGATATTTGAAATCAACCCAAACAAACACACCCCTCTTTTCATTGCTCTGCCTCCAAAAACTACAAAAAGTTATGGATTTAATAACAATAAGCGCACAACAGTGTTAAAACACTCAGTGGTTAACGGATTTTGCTTTCTCTTCTAAAACAAGTAACTGTAAAAAAAGGAAACCACTACAATACTTCTTTAAACATGTTTGCCGCAATGCAATATTCAATAGACAAAAGGTTGATTGAGATCCTCTAATCTAACATGTAATATATCTTTAAAAGGTTGCAGATTTTTGGAGGTATAGTTATCACATTTAAAATACAAACTTTTATTTACAAAAAAAATCTTTTTTACTTTCATCAACATTTGCCTCAGACCATCTTCTTTTTGCAGCTCTAACAATTTATTAGGTCTCAATGAAAAATGTAATTTGTACTTTTGTCACTACAGTACGTATTTGCATGTTGCATGTCACTATTCCCAGAAAGAGTTCACCACATCTTTCACATAAATGATGTTGCACTTGCAACATTTTGTAAAGAGATTGCTGTGTATGATCCTTGCAAATATATATACATTTATATAAATATACTTTAATAGAAATATCTCACGTTATACGAATGAAGTCTGCATAATACAAGGGTACATTATGCAGAATCCATTTTTATAATGTGAGATATTTCTATTAAGAAGTAACAATTTTAAACCTTTTTTTCTGTGCTTTATTTATGTTAGACCATTTTTTTTCTTTTGAAGTTATATAGCTATTGTTCTTGCTTTCATTCTCCTGGCTTTTTTGTTAAAAACCTCAAATAATATATTAACAAAGAAAGAAAAACCCAATAGGCTCTAGCATCCCTGTAACCTACAGTACAGCTGAAGCTTGGGAAATGCATGGATTACTTCTTTTAGTCATGTGAAAACGTGATCAAACTGATGAAGCTCTGGTGTTCTAGATCATTAAAGGCTGTTTTTGTGTTTCACAATGTCTCAAGTCTGATTGTTGATTTCAGAGGAAATGAAACTTATGGTCCTGTTTGATCAGGATGTTTGATGTCATATATGATCATATACTACTTACTGTAACTGCAGCTATTTCAATCCTTCAGTGTTTAAACTGGTTTCTCAATAACTTTCCATCCTCCTCCCCAGATGGCCACAAATCCCTAAAGCATATGTAAACTAAATTATATATGATTTTCTTTCTTCTGCAGAACACAAGAAGACCTTTTACTTTCTTCTAGAACATGTCTATGTTCTACTGAGGAAAAAAGTCATACATGTTTTGAATGACATGAGGGCGAGTGAATGATCTTTGGGTGAATATAAAGGTTGGTTTAGGTAGACCTGCAAAGCGCTTGTAATTTCCTAACTTTCTTTTATTGTTAAGTGTGAAGTAAATTGTGTAGTCTTAAGTTTCTGCTTCTCTACTTTCATTTTCTCATGAAGATCCTCCCCTTTTGATAAGCTATAAAATGGCACTGAAACGGACACATTATTTTACTCTCCTCCTGATCGAATATGGATCTGCAAATCTCAGTTTTTCTCCTGTTCATTCTCTTCACTGCAGGTACGAAGACAAATAGTGTTTGTGATGTTACTGGGTACAAATACAGATAATTGATGTCTCTTTCTTTATTTTTCTTTTACTAAAGGGCACTCTCTCAGCTGTTATGAGTGCATGAGTATGATGGGTTCTTGTGCCGATCAGAAGTTAAAAACGTGTCCCAGTGGATCTTCCAAGTGCATGAGTTTAACAGTGATACCACAAAGTAAGACCAGCATGACAGATCGAGTGGTGTAAATATAACTTCTCATATAACTGTCACTCGTTTTCTTGGCAGAATTTACTAAATCAATCACAGAATATTCTATTCATTTCTGCTGTTTAATATGTTTTCTATCCGATTGTTTTGCTAACAATGGCAATTGTATTATTAAAAACATTTGAAATAAGAAAACTGGTAAATTTTTAACATTTATAATTTTTCCATCAAAATAACATGTACTGGTCTTTTCTCTATCATTCATATTTTAGATCAATTTAGTTTAAAAGTGAAGAATAAAGATTGTGCTGTTGACTGTCAAAGTGGGTTCATGAACTTCGGCATTTCAAAGTTCTCTTCTTCCTGCTGTAACACAGACCAGTGTAACGTCCAAGATGCTCCAGGTATTGTGCTTTCCTGACCTTGTGCAAATGACTATCTTCTTTAAAGTCAACATTCATTTTACTTCCAAAGGACATTCAATCAGGAAATAAAATGCAGGGTGTGGCTCGTCTGTTGTGAACTGATTGAATGGAGCAGCTGGAGTGTTGTTACATTATATTATATATACTAGTACATGTTTTCCTCCTGTAGATCCTTCTAACATCCCCAATGGAAGGAAATGTTACTATTGTGATGGACAGAGTTGCTCTAACACAGTGAGCTGTTCAGGGACTGAAGATCGGTGTGTTAAAGCAACAGGTGAGGATCTGGAAAAGGACGAAGATTGTTGTTATTTTTGTTTCTCCGTCATTTATTTTAAATATTTGATACAAATCACATACAGCAACTGCCAGCTTAGACTAATTCAACCTTTGTTTTCTTTCTTTTCATCAGTGACTGTTGGAAGCCTGTCAGCCGTTGTAAAAGGCTGTGCGACTACATCTATTTGTGACGCCACATTTATTCCTGATATTCAGGGCATCTCATGTTGTGAGGGGAACCTGTGTAACGGGGCTCAGAGTGTCACCCAGAGCTTCCTGTTCCTCTGCTGTTCTCTGCTCTCCTACTTCATGATGCACTGAATACAGCAGATCTTCACATTCTACAATCAGACACGCTGTGCTGAATATATAGCTTGTTTTTTTCTGTACTAGATTGTGTTCAGATGTGATAAACTGAATTAATACAGAAAAAATGTATGTATTCATCATCTAATTTCAGGGTTCATTTTTAAATCTTCATGATGTAAAAAGTTCAAAAGAAAGTGCTTTTTTTTTTTCTTAAATAAAAAACTTTTAAACCATCATCATGTCCAGAAGAAACAAGTATGATCATTATTTAATTATTAAAAAAGGAACATTTTCACCTGTAATGTTTTGAATTTGTCCTACAAACTAAAGTTCCTCTAAATAAAAAAAATATTTTGCTCAATACTTTTTGTTTTAAGTGTGTAACTAGCTAGCATGGTATTTACCCATTGTGTAACTGTAACCAAAGTGAAAAGAAAATATATTTAAATTGCGCTTTTTTGTACATACTTCATATATTTAAATGATACCATACTAAGTGCGTATTAAACTTAAACTACAGTTAGAATATTTTTGAAGCTTCATTTTAATGTACTTCAAGAATATTTCAATTGCATTTCAGCTCATTAGAAATGTATTAGCATTACACTAATAGTTTATTATAAAGCTGTTTTATTCAGTATTCAAAATGGTATATTAATTTAGCTAGCATCGGCCCGAGGACCGGCCGTTGGGGGCGTGTCTATACTTTTATGACTTTTTTTAAGCTTTGTTTTATAACAAATATTCAACTGACTATCATAAACTATGCATCATTTGAAAGCTAAAACACTCAAGAATCATGTTATAAACTTGTTTTTGCAATCAATACACCAGAGAGGAAAGGGTTAAATTAAATGCAAAAGGACTGTTCATGTAAACATGAGCAAAATTAACGGCAATACTTATCTTTCATCTCCTATGGTTCAGATCAGTTCGGACGAATCCAAGAAACAACAGCATACAATTCAACATAAGGGTCTACTCTTCAAAATGCATCCCACTTTTTAATCCAAAACAACGAAAAAATAGGGAACAAATTGAAATTTCCTCCTTTGTTTGCATGAGCGTTTTCGCGATAGAGTTCGCATCATGTTCATTTTCAATGAAATATCGATTCTAATCCGTATTCCAACACATTTAAAAGCCATCTCACCCATAGATCTCACCCCTGTAGTTTAGACTCTTCCGGATCAAACGAGACATCCCCCTTCTCTCTCCTTCAATCACAGGCTTTGTTTTTGACCAAAACAGTAAGAGAGCGCCTTACAGGCTCCGCGCCCTGTCAATCTCATTTTCAACACAGGGTTGCAAAACAAAAAGAAAGATTGAACTTAGCCCTTTCATGTCAGCTAGCTAGACTTATTTGAATCCTAAATCACAGGTTACCTCCATTAGCCACATCAAAACCACAGAACATTAACCTGATTGAGGCTTTGAACTGATGAACACTTCTTATTTCTACTCCCTACTCTGAGGTCGTGAGGCTTCTCGCTCTTTCTCATCAACCTGTAACAGGCAGCCCTGACGCTCACTCTCCCTGATGAATCTTTGTTTGAAACTGTGGGGAATTAAACATCATTCATATTATGCATTAATCGTACATCATCAAAACACTACACTGTATCAAATAGCCCGTCAAGTTGTCAAAGTTACACACTAACATTAACTAACTGAGCTAACGTTAGCTAGCTTGCCAGTCAGCTAGCTGTTTTATAACTTACCTTCATAGTTGTCGATGTAACTAGATATATACATCTTGAACCCTTTTTCCCTTTTGCTCCTCGGGGCTGAGCTTGCCGCTTGTACTAGTACATCGCTGATGGTAATCTTTGGTAGGTCTTGAAGGCATCTTGAGTAAAACAGCGCCATCCTGCGTATCGTCTGTTATATCTCGGGACTGGAAGTGTACAAGCATATACCACTCAATAAAGCGGAAATAGAAATACGTCAACCCGTGCAACTAGTCCATTCCAGTGGTACTGGTGGATTTCCGCGGGAAATTCGAGCATGTCTTTGCGTCATTACGTCACATCTGTACACATAAAGAAGAGTCTCGGCTAGTAGGCTATATTGCGTGTGAGGATGTTTGAGGTGGAGATTTATAGCCTTTTCTCACAGCTCTTGATATAATTAAACTTATCTGATGGCGGATCCAGAAAGGTTCAAACGACAATCACCAGTGACAACTGGAGATTCACCCATTGAAAAATGGGTTGAGCTGCGTCATATCATTACGCCTGCTGCACTCATGGTATGGCAGCAACGTTTCTTGATTATTACGCAGGAATGAGAGTATAGTTCCTAGCCATATCAGCCTAGAAAATCGCAACTTTTCATTTTCCGTCGGTCTTAGTACACGATGAAACTACAGAAGAGTCAAGTTTTAAATAGGAAAACAAAAACGAATCTCTTTGGTCATTTTTTTGAGAGAGATGCTAATGGTCTTGTCCGATTCAATGATCTATGCTAAGCTATGCTAAAAGTGGTACCGCCAGACCCGGAGATCGGATGAATGGATTCGAAAACGGTAAAACTCAACTGTTTAACTCTGGGGGAGTTGTAAAATGAGCCTATTTCCAAACCACTACTGTATGTGTGTGATAGAGTCAGTACTGCAGGCTAACATCAGCGAGATCTCATCCTGTGGAAACTGCCACTGTTGGTTCAAAGGGTTCTCATTGACGCAGTCCTTCAGATGAATGGTTGGGGCTGGGAATGGAGGATCCTGTGATTAAAAAAATAAATAAAATAATTAAGACACATTTTCTCTAAATACATTGTACAACTCTCATTGTTTAAGCACAGGTTAGAGTGATGCAACATGACATTTAATAATAAAAATGTAACAATACAAAGCAATTTTGTTAGTTGGACAGCAACAAGAATGGAAATAATCAAAGCAAGCCAAAGTGTTTCTTGCCGTTTCAGTAACTAAATAAAATACAAGATAACTTGGGAAACTGAATGGTATTCAAACAAAAAATCTTTCTGTGTGTGTTACCTGATTGATGACTCTGTTCTTTGAAGAGCAGCAGTATTCGAGAAGAATGGCAGCATTTACCACCTGGCCTGAAAACAATCAGATATATACACAGTAAATTACATCATAATAAAACTAAGTACATGGTAGATTTTTACACTTACTAGAACATTGAAACAAAAAAAAGGAGTGAAATTTAAACTGCACTTTAACAAATATGATATATTTTTAAGTACGTTGCTAAAACACACCTTTTCTGCCTCACATTAATCAAAAGTCAGCTGCAGTTCTTCCTTCAGAGCTGTTTCTGAAGCCTCTGAGGACAGTTGATAAGAAAGTATATGTTAAATATGTTAAACTTCTTAGAAATGTATGTAAAGTCAGCAGTTGCTAAGTAACGTACCAGTTAGCAGTTACCAAACTAGCTAAGATAGCTAGACTAATTTTACAACATAAACGCACTCAATTTAAATCAACAACACTTAATCTTATGTTTTGGTAAATAACGTTACTCCATTTAAAAAGGTTTTATGAATTTGACCTTCGTCTGATATAAATGTCTGAAAACACAGGACGCTGTCAGCGCACACAGTAACTGAAGGCAGTGGGCTAGAAAATAGGCCTACGTTTCAGAAAACATATGACATTGAAAAACGTTGCCGTTGTAAACATATTACTTACAATGATTTTATGAATTAACACTTACCATATATGGTTTCTCAGCAAGGCTGAAGGGGGGAATTTTTTTCACAGTGACATTTTTTTTCACTGAAATGTCCAATCTCAGATTTAACCCCGAAATTACTGTTTTTATGCAGTGTCAGTGCCTCTGGGCTGCTGCCTGCATCAGCAAATTCACAATGAACAAAAAAATTACTGCCTTGTGTATCGACCAATCAGCGTGTTGTCAAGGCAGAATTTCAGGCACGACCAATCATATTAAACAGAGATATATCGAATCATTTAAATTACTTGAAATTTTGAGTTCATAACACTTAAAATCTTAATCTGAAAGATTTTTGCTGCCAAATGAGTACATTAAACTTGTTTAATTTTTTATGCAAAAACTTGCTATTATAAGTAATGTTAAGTTATGATAACTTGGGGAAACACAGAGATCATCTGGATGAAAAAGTGTCCTGTTGTAGATCAGACACTAGAGGGCGATGATGATGACGGATCGAAGTCAAATTGACCTCTGTTTGGAAAACGTCTCAGGTTACGTATGTAACCCTGGTTCCCTGAGAGGGAACGAGATGCTGCGTCGAGACGCGGTGGGAACGCCCTGCGTGATTGCGTCGTGAAGCACGTGTATAATCAGTCCAATGGAAAGACGAGGTGTCATAGGCGGGTGACGTCATCGACCAGGAAGCTATAAAGCACCCCTGAGACAGACTGCGCCAGCTTCTGAAAGCCGAAGCAAGTCGATCACAGGCATGCAGGGAGTATGGCAAGGCGACGCAGCGTCTCGTTCCCTCTCAGGGAACCAGGGTTACATACGTAACCTGAGACGTTCCCTTTCAAGGGAACGCGAGCTGCGTCGAGACGCGGTGGGAACCCTATACCCACTACGCCATATGACAAAATGCCTGTTCTGTATGAAGACCATGCGCACACTAGGAACAAGCACCCTAGGCCCTGGAGTGGAGCCTAGGTCCAAATCATAAATCTAACAAATGTAAGCGGTGAGGACCAGCCTGCCGCATTACAGATGTCATAGAGTGAAACTCCTGATAATAAAGCCTTAGAGGCAGCCATACTCCTGGTAGAATGGGCCGGGACAGCCAAAGGTGAAGGCTGTCCGGCCGCTTCATAAGCAAGTGAGATAGCCTCAACTACTCACTTGCTCATTATCTGTTTAGATGCAGGGCAACCTATCTTAGGTAACCTGAAGCAGACAAATAACTGCTCTTATATATATGCCACAGGGCAGCTCTGCGGACATAAGCATCCAAAAGCCCGGACAGGGCAAAACAGATTAAGTTCTTCCTGATCTGGCTTGTATTAAGGTGGAGGAGAGAAGGCCTGCAGCACAAATGACCCACAAATTTAGTAGGAATACAACCCGGCAAGGGGTGAGGAAAGACTATCACCATACCAGGTGCAAATCCAAGTACGTGCAGGCCTCAGCCTCAAGTACCACGGAGAAGATGAAATAAGGATCTCTCCTCAGAGATAACCCAGCAAAGAAACATTCATTGCAGAAATCAAGTACTGTACCATAGGGCAGATAGCAAGATTCAGAAGGCATTCTCCGCACCAGGCAGAGAACAGTTTCCATTTCAATGCATATTCAGTCTTCTCGTGGAGGGAGCTCTAGACTGGAGTATGGTCTCCACGACCTCAGTCGAGAGACCTGAATCTATGAGCTGGGCCCCCTCAGAGACCGAGCCCACAGTATCCATAACTCTAGATGAGAGTAACTCCCGGGAGCAAAGATATCGGGAAATGCGTACAGGTGTAGCCTCAACCACACCTAATACGTTGCATCCAGTTCAAGCAGAGCTGGATGCATCAGGGAGAACCAAATGGGGCAATGCGTTGTATAAACGATTCGAAAGGTAGACTTGAGTTTTGACCGAAGTTCTCCTAAAGGAGCTCCACCACCTCGGGGTGAAGTCTCCATTCCCCGGGCCTCAGCCCCTGCCTCAACAGGATATCTGCTCTGATATACGAAACCATCAGTGTGTTGTCCGGAAGGACAAGCACATGGTGACCTCTTGGGTCTGACAGGAAGTATTGAGATTCTCGGAATACCACCGTCACTTCTAGCCAATTATGTGCCAAAGGAAGATGGTCCTGCCAAAGACCCTTCGCCGAGCGACCACTCATGATCACCCCCCACTTGTGAGGGAAGTATCCGTCGATAGCATTATGCGTCGACAAGAAGCTCCCAACACTGGGCCTGGGCGAGGAACCAAGGTTCTTCCACATGACCGAGGCACGTAGGCATAGCCGCGTGACCTTGATCATGCGAAAATGGATTTCCCCTCGGAGAAAACCCCTTTGTCCTGAGCCACCACTGCAGGGGTCTCACATACAGAAGGCCGAAAGTAATTACGTTGGACGCAGCTGCCATGAGACCCAACAGTCTAAAACTGTTCCACAGTGAGTGACTGGCCTAGTTTTACCCCATCTACGGCGAAGCCGCAACCCCAACATCTTTAAATGAGACAGAACAACATCTCGATGCCGAACTGCCATCTGCTCAGATTGAGCTAGGATCAACCAATCGTCGATAAAGTATAGTCAAGTCAAGTCAAGTCAAGTTTATTTGTATAGCGCTTTTCACAATACAGATTGTATCAAAGCAGCTTCACAGTATTAAATTAAAATAATACAACAAAGTTTGTTTCAAGAGGAATTTATTGATTGATAAAATTAAATTAAATATCCCCAAAATATCCCCAACTGAGCAAGCCAAAGGCAACAGTGGCAAGGAACCGAAAAACTCCATCAAGTGACCTAATGGTGTCCTAAAACTCCATCAGGTGACCTAATGGAGAAAAAAAACCTTGGGAGAACCCAGGCTCAGTCGGGGGCCAGTTCTCCTCTGGCATTTATGAGCTAGAGGCCGGATTGTAGTTTGAACTGTGGGATTATATGAATGCCTGGCTGAAGAGATGCGACTTTAATCTAGTTTTAAACTGGGAGAGCGAGTCTGAGCAACGAACAGTATCAGGAAGACTATTCCAGAGTTTTGGAGCCAAATGTGAAAATGCTCTCCCTCCTTTGGTGGTTCTGGATATCCTAGGTATGACCAAAAGCCTTGAATTTAGTGATCTTAAAGAGCGCGATGGATTATAGGGTGATAGAAGATCCGTTAAATAGACTGGAGCTAAGCCGTTTAGGGCTTTATAAGTCAGTAGCAATACCTTGTAATTAATACAGAACTTTATAGGTAACCAATGCAGTGATGATAAAATCGGTGTTATATGATCATATTTTCTTGATCTCGTAAGAACTCTAGCGGCGGCATTTTGGACTAACTGTAGCTTGTTTATTGAGGATGCAGGACAACCAGCTAATAAAGCATTACAGTAATCCAGTCTCGAGGTCATGAATGCATGAACTAACTTTTCTGCATCAGAAACTGATAGCATATTACGTAGCTTAGCAATGTTTCTAAGGTGGAAAAAGGCTGTTTTTGTAACATATGAAATATGATTTTCAAAAGACAGGTTGCAATCGAGTATAACACCCAGGTCTTTTACTGTAGAGGATAAAGTAACAGGACATCCTATGATGTTAAAGTTGTATTGTGCGAGGTTTTGTGGGCGGTTTTTTTTAAAGTATAATACGTGAATGCCCTGGAGTCTCAGAGGAGCCAGAGCTGCATCCACGCATATTGTAAAGGTGCGGGGTGATAAAAAAGGCCGAATGGAAGAACCCAATACTGGTATGCTTCGCCCCCGAAAGCAAACCTCAGGAACCTCCTGTGATGAGGATGGATAGATAAGTAAGCGTCCTTCAAGTCTATTGTGACAAACCAGTCCTCGGACTGAATCTGTGACACAATCATTTTAGCGTAAGCATACATTGAACTTGAGATTCTGAAACCTGCTGTTTAATTGACGCAGGTCTAGAATAGGACGCAACCCCTCATCCTCTTTCGGAACAATGAAGTAACGGCTGTAAAACCCTGACTGTCTGCTGGGAGGAGAAACCCCTTCTATAGCTCCTTTTGCAGAAGTGTCAGTACTTCCTGCTCCATAACCAGAGCCTGCTCGGGGTCCACCACTGTGGGGAGGACCTCTAGAAATCTGGGCGGACGAGAACCGAACTGAATTCTGAAACCCTTTTCTATAGTGTGCAGGACCCACTGAGAAATATGTGGCAGTAGTTTCCACGCTGCCAGAAATTCTACTAGGGGAACCAGTCTCTCGAGACTGGCCTCTGGATTTGGTTGAACAGTCACTTTGGTGACCTGAAGCGGCGAACCGGCAGGGAACAACCGAACTGACCATTCTACGCCCCTCCTCGGAGGATCGTATGGGGACGCTGACACCTCGGTGCCCTGAACGGAGAACCGGCAGGGAACAACCGAACTGGCAGCGCTGCGACCCTCCTCAGAGAGTCGCACCCCAGAGGGTGCCGAGGAGAAACGATTTCTCAAAACCGTCCCTGCCCCGGAGGAACCTTCAGAAGCCTGATAGCCTCAGCGTCAGGACTTCTTGTCTAAGTTTTATTAGAGATAACGACAGTCCTCAGATCTTGCCTACCTCTAACTAGCTTTGTTCCCACGACCCTCCTCGGAGGATCGTTGGAAAAAGCAGGCACCTCAGCGCCCTGAAACGGCGAACCGGCAGGGAAACCAAACTGACTGCTCTACGTCCCTCCTCGGAGGATCGTTTGGGGACGCTGACACCTCGGTGTCCTGAAACGGCGAACCGGCAGGAAAACCGAACAGCCAGCGTTGCGACCCTCCTCAGAGAGTGGCACCCCAGAGGGCGCCGAGGAGAAATGATTTCTCAAAACCGTCCCTACCCCAGAGGGGACCACCCTCAGAAGCCTGCAGCCTCGGCGTCAGGGCCAGTGGCGCCTCCAGAAATTTTTCATAGGGGTGGCCAGATGGGGCCACTTAAAATCTTGGGGTGGCACACCAAAACTATGAACCATAATTTCAGAATTTTATTCTACTGTTGTAGTAAACCGGCCTGTAGAAAACTATCAGAAAGACTTAAGGAAACTCCTACTGATATACTTTGGTTAATTGTGTTATATTTAATGTTACTAATTATATAATGTGCATAGACTAATAACAGTACAGTTAACATTTTGAGTTGCACAACAATTCTGTTTTATTTTGCAATTATATTTGGCATAAGGTGTACATTTATTGCAAACAAAACAGTTACTGGGGAAAAGCAAGGACAAATAAAAGCAAGGACAGAAACAATCACATCTTTGCTTTATGTAACAGGACTTTCCCAACAGGGATCAATAGTCTGATTCTGATTACCAGGCTATACAATATGTGTAAGAAACATTTATAATTATTATTTATAATTATACAAAAATAATTATTACTGTTACAAAAAGAACTTCCCAACAGGGATCAATAGTCTCTGATTCTGATTACCAGGCTTCAGAATAGCTTTATTCGCCTGTTGCTATGTTTTTTGGCAAACACATCCACAAAGTCATCAAGATTTATGGCCCTAGCCCTTCTTGATTCTACACTCAGCACACCCAAATTGCTTAAACGCTCATCAGTCATGGTACTTCTCAAGGCAGTTTTGATTAACTTTAGCTTAGAAAAACTGCGCTCACAGGATGCAGTGCTCACGGGTAGTGCAAGTGCAATTTTGCACAGTTTAAACATTTGGTGGAAGACCTCCTTAAATGGCTCCAGAAAGACAGTGAGCTCTATTAATGTCTTTGGTGTTTCCTGACCACTACTTTGCTTCCTCTCAAGAATGCGCTTCAGCTGGGGGATCTCATATTGTAGATCCTCAGTACTGCAGTTGTATTGTGAGGCAAATGGAAACACTACATCTTTCTCACAAAATATGGCACTGCACGGATTCAAGGCCTGTATCCCTTTCATTATGACACAATTTTCTTTAGAAAATCTTCTCTTCACCTCAGAGAGAAGCACATCAATAACTGGAATGAATGAACCTGTCCGAAAGGACTCTTTCTCTGTGCTCTCTTGTCTTTGAACTATTGGAGTGAACAAGTAATGCCCTTCAAGCAAAGAGCTTGGTCTGACCTGACGGCCTGAAGGTGTGGCACTGATGTTGCATTGCTCAGTAAGAGTTAAAGTATTGTCCCAGATGTCATTAAAGAGAGAGCCCTCTCTGTAACTCTCCAATGTGTCAACAAGAGAGTCAACAAGTGTGACAGCTGTGCCCAAATCAAGTTGTGGGGACTGTAAAATATCTGATAGATATTTTATCTCACCAAGAACACTGGTGAATGTTACAAGGAGGCTAACAAACTTGAGATTTATTTGGGCTAATAAACCTCTTGCCTCTACAGCTCTGTCACCATTTTGCTCCTCTGATATTTCTTTTAGTAGACGTATGATGGCTGACAGTCTGTCTCTCACTGTCTTGCAAGCATTATACCTACATGCCCACCGTGTCTCTATCAGTCTTTGTAACTCTCTTGGGGCCCCCTGAAACATCTCCCTCTGTACCTCAAGCCATCTTTGGTGCACATATGACCCTGACACAAAAACATACAGTTTCTGCAAAAGAGAAAAGAAGCAATAAGCTTCAGGGATGCATTTCACACTGTCAACTAATACTAAATTTAAACAATGCGCATTGCAGTGCACATAAAAAGCTAATGGGGCCTCTGATTTTATGCGTGCTTGCACACCTGTGTTTTTTCCGCTCATGACTGAGGCTCCGTCATATGCTTGCCCTACAAGGTGGTTTTTGTAGTCAAGACCATGCTTCTGCAAAATTTGAATTATTTTCTGTGAAAGTGCTGCAGCATCAAGGCGCTGTGCTGCCTCAAAGGCAAGGAAGCTCTCACATACTGACCCATTGTAATAGTATCTTATTACAAAGGACATCTGTTCTTTTTTGCTTAGGTCTTTAGTCTCATCAACCAAAATGCTGTAAGCCTCACTTTGGGAAACTTCACTAGTTACTGAAGTGCGGACCATTTCAGCTAGACAATCAATTATTTCATTTTGTGTGTCATGCCCAAGATATGTTGCATTTCTTTGACTTGTCATTTTTCTTTTGACTGTGGGATTGTGTTTGGCTAGCAGTTCCATAATAGCGAGAAAGTTTCCTTTATTCTCACCTTCTGATTCTTTATGTGCTCTCTGTGCTATGTTCTGCGTAGCTGTGAGAAGCAGGGTTTCTCCAACAACTTTAATGTACTCTCCATTTTCCTTCACTAATTTATTGTATTCTGCATTTAAGGAGGCTGAGAGAGAGGATGTGCTTGCAGTGGATTTTTCATACTCTGCCCATGCTAACATTGCATTAGTGTGAAGACGAGGCAGAGACGTTTGGATCCATGTGCAGATACTTTATTAGAACACACAAGTAAACAGAGTAGAACAGACACGGTAATGTAGAAGCACTCAGGGGAAGTCCAGAACTCGTTAGTAGATACCAGGCAAGGGTCGGGGCAGGCAGCAAACGTTCATATAAATGTCCTTGGAAACGGGCCAGGATCGAGAAACCGGGAACACTAGGAAATAGCAGTGGAATGCTCAGAGTTGTACGCCGTGGCAGAAACAAGACTTCGCAGGGAACAGAGGGAAGCGAGGTCCTGATAAAGGGAGGTTGAGTGAGAACAGGTGGCAGTGATAATGAGGATAAGACAGGGATGGAAGGTGATGAGTGTGATGAGTCCTAGAATTCAGGGGAGAGTGATCTAGCGAAACCAGGAGGAGGCGTCGTTGAGTGCACCGTGACAGAGCCCCCTCCCTGCGAGCGGCTCCGGAAGCGAGGACCTGAATGACGACGGGGTCTCCCACGGGGCCTAGGAGCTGGACGATCAGGGTGATCCTGGTGGAAGGTGGTAAGCAGAGCCGGGTCCAGAATGTCTTGGGACCTCACCCAGGAGCGCTCCTCAGGGCCGTACCCCTCCCAGTCGATCAGATACTGAAGAACCCCGCCGCGGCGCCTGGAATCCAGGATCTCTCGCACCCGATAAACCTCCTCGCCTCCGATGTCGATGGGGGGAGCACTCCTTGCCGCAACTTCCTCCCGGTCGTCCTCTCTCCTGGGTGTAGCAGCGGGTCTGAGAAGGGAGACATGGAAAGTGGGTGAGATGCGGTATGAGGAAGGGAGTGCTAACCTGTATGAGACAGGAGTGATCTGTCTCAGGATTCGGAAGGGTCCAATGAAACGGGGAGACAGCTTCTTGCAAGGGAGACGGAGACGCAGATCTCGGGTGGACAACCATGCCCACTGGCCTGGCCTGAAGATGGGGCCGCCTCTTCTACGTCGGTCAGCCTGCAGCCTGAACTGACGCACTGCATGTTGGAGATGAACATGGGCGGTGTTCCAGGTCTCCTCACTCCTCCGTAACCACGCGTCCACCGCTGGGAGATCCGTGGGCTCACCTGACCAGGGGAACAGAGGAGGTTGAAACCCCAGCACGCACTGGAAGGGTGTGAGACCGTCGATGGCTTGCGAAGAGAGTTTTGTGCATATTCTGCCCACACCAGGAACCGACTCCAGTCCTGCTGATTCCGGTGGCAGTACGTTCGGAGGAAGCGAGTGAGATCCTGGTTCAGCCTTTCCACCTGTCCGTTGGCCTGCGGGTGATAACCAGAAGTCAGACTGACATTAATGTTTAGTTGACTGCAGAGAGCTTTCTAGACCCGGGAGGTGAACTGGGATCCTCTGTCCGAGACGATATCCTCCGGTAAACCATACAAACGGAAAACATGATGGAGGAGGGCTTCAGCGGTTTGAATAGCTGTGGGCAGACCGGCCAAGGGGATAAACCTGCATGCCTTGGAGAATCGATCAACTACTGAGAGGATGGTGGTAAAACCCTGAGAAAGAGGCAGATCAGTGACAAAATCCACTGCAATGTGGGACCATGGCCGCTGAGGAACAGGAAGTGGCTGAAGAAGTCCGGCCGGCCTTAAGTGGGAAGCCTTTACGACATTGCATGTGGTACACTGATGAACGAACTTGACTACGTCTGCGTGGAGAGTGGGCCACCAGAAACGGTTAGTGACTAGTTGTAATGTGGCTGAAATCCCAGGATGACCAGCACTAGGTGTGCAATGCACCCACTGAAGAACACGAGTGCGGAGGTTCAAAGGTACAAAGGTTCGGTCAGGAGGGCATTCAGGAGGAGTCGGAAGATCTCTTTGAGCGGCTGAAATCTCAGACATGATGTCCCACTGGACAGGAGCTACGATGAGGGTTGATGGCAGAATGGACTCAGGCTTGGCATGATCAGAGGTACCATCAAATTGGCGAGACAGAGCGTCAGCCTTTCCGTTCTTGGATCCTGGGCGATACGTGATCTTGAAGTTAAACCCTGAGAAGAAAAGAGACCACCTGGCTTGTCGGGCATTCAAACGTTTAGCTGACTTGATGTACTCGAGGTTGCGATGATCAGTGAGAACCGTAAAGGACTGACGAGCACCCTCCAACCAATGCCTCCACTCCTCAAAGGCAGCCTTCATGGCCAGAAGCTCCCTGTCACCCACGTCGTAGTTGCGTTCGGCAGGAGTGAGCTTACGAGAATGGAAGGCGCAGGGAAACATTTTAGCAGGATTACCGTGTCGCTGCGACAGAATGGCCCCAATTCCTGAATTAGAAGCATCCACCTCCACGATGAACTCACACTCGGGGTCCGGATGATGAAGGATGGGGGCCGTAGTGAACTTCTACTTGAGCCGTTCGAACGCAGAAGTGCACTCCGGTGACCACTTCAAATGCTGCCCAAAGGGTATCAGAATAAATCAGAATGTCGTCAATGTAGACAATGACTCTCAGGTTCAGCATGTCACGGAAGATCTCATTTACGAAGGCCTGGAAGACAGAAGGACTGTTGGAAAGGCCAAAAGGCATAACCCGGTATTCATAGTGACCAGTAGTCGTGGAGAAAGCCGTCTTCCACTCGTCACCCTCTCGAATACGAATTAAGTTGTAGGCGTTCCGCAGGTCCAGCTTGGTGAAATATTTGGCGGTGCGGAGCATCTCCAGAGCAGCGGGAACCAGTGGCAGAGGATAGCGGTACTTGACAGTGATCTCGTTAAGACTGCGATAGTCTATACAGGGGCGGAGACCGCCATCTTTTTTCTTCACGAAGAAGAACCCAGCAGAAGCAGGAGAAGTGGAAGGAGTGATGAAGCCCTTTGAGAGTTGTTCATCAATGTAAGATCTCATAGCGTCGGTCTCAGGCTGGGATAACGGATAGACTCTCCCGCGGGACGGTACAGCTCCAGGAAGAAGGTCAATGGCACAATCCCCAGGTCTGTGTGGTGGAAGTTGAGACGCCTCTTTTTCACTGAAAGCCTGAGCGAGATCATGATAGACTGTAGGTACACCCAGGAGATCGGGATTTTCGGGACGGCTGGAACCAGATTCAGGACCAAAGACAGCGGGCTGACAGTTAGTTAAACAGAGAGAGGACCACTGGATTACCTTCCTCTCGGACCACGAAATGTAGGGGTTGTGTTTCTCCAGCCAGGGAAAACCCAGAATCACAGGGTGTTGCGGTGAATTTATGGTGAACAATTGAATGGTTTCAGAGTGCTGAGTGCCAGTATTGAGGGTTAACTGCTGAGTGATATATTGAATCTTACCCGTTCCCAAGGGTCGTCCATCTAGTGCTGCCACTGCCACCCGGGATTCACATGAAATAAGAGAAAAGTGAGCTTTAGCAAAAGCGAGATCAATAAAGTTTCCTGCTGCCCCTGAGTCAATCAATGCGTTAATATTAACAGTCCCTTTATCAGAACTGAGAGAAACCTCTAAAGTGAGAGAATTGGAAGAGCGAACACAGGAACTCACCGCAGCAGAGTCTCTTGAAGTGGGTCTCACAGGGCATGTCGCCCTCAAGTGGCCAGGTTGAGCACAGTATAGACAGAGGTTGTTGCGTCGTCTTCTCTCTCGCTCCTCTGTAGTTAAGCGCGTAAAGCCGATCTGCATGGGCTCTGGTTCAGAACTGGCGGATGGATATTCGCCCACTCGGGGTTTGGGCGGTGTGCGGCGCGCGCGCATGAGGTTATCCAGACGAATAGCAAGATCCATTAGTTGACTGAGAGATTTTCCATCATCCGGGAAAGAAAGTTCTCCTTGCAGATCTGAATTGAGCCCCTTGCGATAGAGTAATCTCAGCGGATCATCCTTCCAGCCCGTCTGTGCCGCGAGAGTGCGGAAGGTGAGAGTGTAATCCGCCGCGGAGGATCCTCCCTGATGTAAAGACAGTAACAGCTCGCCCGGGTCCTTTCCACCAGCGGGATGTTCAAAAACCTCTCTGAATTGGGCGAGAAAGTTGTCATAAGAGGGAAAAGCAAGGTTTCCTCCTGCCCAAAGCGCTGTCGCCCACTCCAGGGCTTTTCCAGTCAGCAACGAACATATGAGAGACACACGGGCGTCGTCATTGTTAGAAAAGAGGTTGGGTTGTTGATTAATATACAAAGTGCATTGTAGCAGAAACCCTTTACACGTTGCTGATGAGCCATCGTATTTATCAGGAAGGGATAGGCGAGGATTATTGGAAGAAGTACTCGCACTGGGAGACGGTTGCACTGGAGGTGCAGCGGGTTGAGCAGCAGTGGCGAATTGAGTTGAGAGATCCTGCATGGATCTCACCAAATCCTCGGTAAGTGAAGTTAATTTCTCAAGCTGTTGTTGATGGACCAACAGAACTGAAGCTTGATTGGAGACTTCTGTGGTTAGTTGATGCATGGCTGCTGGATCCTGTGCTGGCGAAGTCTTCTGTGAAGACGAGGCAGAGACGTTTGGAACCATGTGCAGATACTTTATTAGAACACACAAGTAAACAGAGTAGAACAGACATGGTAATGTAGAAGCACTCAGGGGAAGTCCAGAACTCGTTAGTAGATACCAGGCAAGGGTCGGGGCAGGCAGCAAACGTTCATATAAATGTCCTTGGAAACGGGCCAGGATCGAGAAACCGGGAACACTAGGAAATAGCAGTGGAATGCTCAGAGTTGTACGCCGTGGCAGAAACATGACTTCGCAGGGAACAGAGGGAAGCGAGGTCCTGATAAAGGGAGGTTGAGTGAGAACAGGTGGCAGTGATAATGGTGATAAGACAGGGATGGAAGGTGATGAGTGTGATGAGTCCTAGAATTCAGGGGAGAGTGATCTAGCGAAACCAGGAGGAGGCGTCGTTGAGTGCACCGTGACAATTAGTATGTGCTTCAGATTTGGCATGACCTAAAAGTCCCCCATCTTTGAAGGTTGCCTTTTTCCAATGTTTGAACCCCTCTTCAGATGTAAATACTGAATCACCTGAGGAGGGGAGACTGAAGTGCTGGCAGGCATAACAGTAGGCAGAATCTTTACTCTGAGAGTATTCCAGCCATTTATGTGTGTTGTACCAGTCTTTAGAGAAGCATCGTCTTCTGTCCCCTTGATAGGTACGAGGGAAGATTTTCAGATGTGGCTGCTTGGGCTGCTCTGCTCTTGACTGGGAGATATCTATAATGAAACAAGAGGCAAAATCAGTTATTCTGATATTAAAATAATAATGGTAATAATGATAATAATAACAATAATAATAATAATAAGCCCCTCTCGTAATTATCAATCATAGCTGTCTGACTAATAAAACTCAACTACTAATAAACGTGAATCAAAAAGCTTTAAGTGATTATGTCATGATTTGTAATTTAATGGAAACACACTAAACAAAACATACATTTCTCCAGATGATGTTACTATCTAGGCTAGCCATCAAATTTCATTATTAGGGCCACGTGATCGTAACTTCACCTGTTGGTCCAGGAACACGTCTAACACCTGCTTTTGCCGTGTCCTGCCACGCTTCTGTGACTAATGGTGCTGACTGTCCCTGGGCTGCTGCTGTCTGTTTTTCCTCGTCATTGTGTTCTGTCACTAATGCTGGCTGTGTATCCTTGTCATGCTGCTCTGTCTGTTCCTCTCCTCCATCCTCCTCCTCCTCCTCACTATTACTAAGCCTCTGTTGCTCCCCTGCCATCTCTTTCACTCCTCCTTCTGTACTTTTCTTCTTAAAATAAGAGATGTCTGTGGACTTTCTCTTCATTGTCTGAAAATTGACATAACATTTACATGCACCAGCTAACGACGTTAGCTAGGTAACTCGTGACAATTTTATATTTATATATATTAATATAATATATAAATATAGCGCACAAATCCTAGTGTATATCTGTCCAACAGTTTATTGATCATTTGTTTCACAGTTTTAAATTCCAGTTATTGTGCGTTTGATGCCGATTCATAGTCCTTGTGATGTGTGTGAAGCACACGGTAGTGAGTCGTTTAAAAACAGCAACAAACTCCAACAAAATTAAATAAAGTCATTTTATGCAAATCCACAGCCTTTTATTTACAGATCATGCATTATAATGTGAATATATCATATTGGAGAGAGTTTTACCGTGCATCCAACCGGAAGAGGCGCGCGCGCTGTTTGAACTCCTTTTGAAATTGTTGACCGACGGGCACGCGCTGAGCTGTTGCTGTCTGAGCGCGCAACAGCGGCATGGACGGAGGGGCGGGGGAGTACTGGCTACTGTGTGCGATCGAAGGTCTAGAGCGGCTTGCCTGCCTGGCTGTGCATTAGGGATGAAATGCATAACTGATGCTACTCAAATTTATACTGGCCAGTGGGGTGGCCAGGAGTCGATTTTTAGCTATTTTAGAGATAAAACAGTCCTCAGATCTTGCATATCTCTAACTGGCTAGACTGTGACCGCCACCCAGGTCCCCATCGATTGTGGATGAGCCCGAATGGCGAATCTTTTTTTTGCCGCACTCTATGCTGCGAGGAGCTTAAGTATGCTGAGACTGCTCCCGCCCAGCAGTCTCAGGAACGTTAGATCGGTGAGGAAGAAACCTTTTGCGATCCCCAAGATGCGCGTCGACGCCGTGCCTCGGCAGCAGCGAGACCCGCACCGAACCGTCCTCCTCGAAGAACGGCCGGCGGGAGCGGAGCGTCCTCACGGACAGCTTCTCGCAATGCTCACAGTCAGCCCCCTCGAGAACTGACTGTTGGCATGCTCCACTCCCAAACAAGCAACACAAAGCTGAAGTGTGTGTCCCCACCCGTGATATAACGTGGGGAGGGAACAACACAACGCTTGCTTGCTCTCTTTTCCCATAATATATATATGTTACGCCCCATGGCTCAAAGGGACGCAACAAAGACGGGGACACACGCAGAAGTGCCAAAAAATATACGAAGTTTATTAACAAAAGAGAACTATACCGAAAAAGAATGAAGTAACATGAGACTGTCAGGAATCAGTGGCGTAAAGTTAAGTGAATGCATGAAGTGTAATGGGCTGTAGTAATGTTGGATGCAAAACACAAACAGAAAGCAAACAAAGCAAAGTCCGAAATGCAGCCGCGCCCCTCCCGCAGTCATTTGTCATCAGGCCCTTTTTAAAGGAAGAGACCGGAAACCAACAGCAGGTGTCCTCAATAAGAACGCCCACCAATAACTCCTTTGGAAGGTGGCACATTTCCATATCAACACAGGGATGACGCACATGAGTCGTCACACCCCACCCCTTAAGACAGGGGTCTATCAAGAAACCCTGTAATATAAAAAAAAAAAATTAACAACAATATAAATGCACTTTAATTACCCAGAGGAGCACGCGACAAGGCATCAGCAACAACATTTTCGGATCCTCTGACATGTCGAATATCCAGGGAATAAGCCTGTAAAAACAGAGACCAACGAATAAGCCTTTGATTCGGACAATGGAATGAATTCAGGAACGTCAACGGGTTGTGATCCGTAAAGACCACAACGGGTTGACCCAAACCAACGTAAACCTCAAAATGTTGCAACGCCCAAATCAGAGCCAGAGCTTCCTTTTCCACTACGGAATAATTCAACTGATAGGAATTAAACTTGCGAGAAAAGAAACTGACAGGGTGGATCACACCTTCCTCATCGCCCTGCTGAAGGACAGCCCCTGCACCAACTTGGCTTGCATCCACCTGTAACGAAAAAGGTCTCTCAAAACAAGGAGCTGCCAGGACAGTGGAAGAACACAATAAAGACTTAACATTGTCAAAAGCCAATGCACAATTCGATGACCAAACAAACTTTGCCTTAGCCTTTAAAAGATCAGTGAGTGGTGCAACAACGGAAGAAAAATTGCGGCAAAAGGAACGATAATATCCTACTAATCCTAAAAAACGCATCAGCTCTTTTTTTGTAGTAGGAACAGGATAGTCACAAATAGCCTGAACTTTAGCACTTAATGGCCGTACCTCCCCGTTACCCACAACTTTGCCAAGATAAGTTATAGTAGCCTGAGCAAAGCTACACTTCGCAAGGTTCACTGTCAACTTGGCGGCTGACAAACGTCGTAAGACAGCGCCCAAGCGTTCTAAATGTGAATCCCAACTGTCGCTAAACACTACAAGGTCATCTAAATACACCGCACACCCTTCAAGGCCGGAAACTACACGATTCATCAGCCGTTGAAAGGTGGCAGGTGCATTTCGTAACCCAAAGCTCATAACCCGGTATGAGTAGAGGCCTGATGGAATAACAAATGAGGAAATTTCCTGAGCTCTTTGACTCAAAGGCACCTGCCAATATCCTTTCAGCAGGTCAAGCTTTGTTACAAATTTAGCAGAACCAACTTGATCAATACAATCATCCACTCGTGGGAGTGGGAAACAATCCGGCCTTGTCACACTATTAAGTTTACGAAAGTCGGTGCAAAATCTTACCGCACCATCAGACTTTGCAACCAGCAAGCAAGGCGATGTCCAGTCTGAACTCGAAGGAACTGCTATATCGTTTTCCAGCATATATTTAATTTCTGCTTCCATTAGCTTTCGTTTCTCTGGTGACACTCGATAATAACGTTGTTTTATAGGTGATGCGTTACCCACATCAATGTCGTGTTCAGCCCAGTCAGTACGCGTTGGCGTGTCCCCAAACAATTCTGGAAAACTCTGTAACAAAGAAATCAAATCTACAGACTGTAACGGTGACAAGTGAACCAGAGTAGCATCAAGTTTTTCCAAAGATTCAGTATTGTTTAATCGCCCACGTAAAACACTATCATCAGGTTCATAACCCTCTTTCTCCCCTGAACAAAAGTTTGAAACATCAGACGTCACAAGTAGAGCTGAATGAACAGATCCATCATTATTTGACTTAAAACTCTCATAATACGGTTTTAAAGGTGAACTAAGTAACTTTTTTTTACCTTAACCCCCTGAGGTCTACGGTATCGCCGGCGATACCAGCTCGCTTTTTTTTTATTAGTGTAAAAGAAACTCATAAATACTCTGTTGACTTTGATTTTCCATAGGAGTTTCATACATCAATCGATTCTGTTAAATGTGTATTATTTTTGTGTATACTCACAATAAAAACAAAGTGTTGTGCTTTTTGCCAAATAAAGAAAAATAAACACGAAGCGAGTTCTGCCTTCTCTCTGCCAGTGTAGTCCATTCTGAAACGCGTCCGAAAATTTACAATAACTCAGCGAATACTCAGTCAAACAGACATACAGACACACAGGCATGAAGATTGAATTCTCTTCTTTTAAATGAAGTAATTTATATAAAAAAACTATTATTCTCATCTTGTGAAATCTGTATTAAAAGAGAGCGATTCCAGTCGAGCTCATCTCATCTCATTACGTTATAATCGGCCCCGCCCACGGAGAGCGCGCGCTATTCAAACGCAAATGGCTGAGGCAATCCTGTGAACGCCCCCATCAGCTCGAGAAAACACACAAGTTTATTTAGATCATTGTTTACACCGTCTTGCAGCGCTGTGAGGAATAATACTAATGGAAAATGTCCCTCAGAAGTGCGGGTATATCGAGGAGCGAGCTGAGGAATACAAGTAAGTTTTTTCCTTCTCACGTGAATTTCTTCACGTGGGTTTCTGTTTATGAATGAATAAACGGCATGAATGCGCGCTGTTTACCACAGCTGGCAAAGACACGTGTGTGAATGAATGATGATGTTTTAGCAAACTGTATTGCTATACTGAGATAAGTAAACATCGACTGAATGTTGAAATAAAATGTAGGCTATTTGTATAAGCAACGTATTAAACTGCAAATTAACAATATACCCTAATATTTCATGAAAACAACGTTACAGTCAGACGAAATATGAAAGACAACATTTTGTTGACCAGATTTGGGTACAGTTTTTACTGTAGAATATACTGCCACATCAAATAAGCTTTTGTTTAGCCATTTCTATATATAAAATACTATTTTTGTCAAAAATAAAGTCATCAACTAAGATGTTAGCTGTTCCAATGTTGGTTATATTCAAACTAATGAATACATAGATAAAATGTAGGGCCTATAATCATTTTTTTTTACAAAGAAAGAGTACACTTGAAATATTGTTGAAATTGTAATTATTGTTGTAATTGTAACCGTTTTAATAAAATAGCAAAACATATTTACAAGATAGATGTAAGCAAAATCTTAAATGGTCAATATAAGTCTTCTTCTAAATATATCTTTTGTCCTTGCATTGTGGCTCAGTCAGTGTCACACCTGAGTGAATGGCTAATTATGCAGAGTGGGTGTATTCTAAGGTGTAAACCACTCCTCGTTCACGCCCCCTCGCATATTGGCTTTCCAAGCAAAACCTGTTTTACATCAATTTAAATCAATGTATGGTTTTATGTGAACGATAAAGCAAGACTATTTTCACATAATTTTGAAGAAAAAACTATAGGCGACGACATCCATAAGTCAAAAGTCTTATTGCCACATATTTAGTATGTGTTTTGTGGCCTTATTTCAAAAATTTTAATTTTTAGTTTTTTCGATAACCACGCATAAACATTATTCTCTCAAAAATGAAAACATGTACATACATGTGGCTCACATATTATTGTAGTCCTGTTTGTGCTATATAGAGTGAATTTACACCTTTGCCATTAATATGTTTATAAGCAACTGAAAAAAGCACAAATGTCAGAGCATGTCAGAACACCCCCAGGGCCCAAAAAAACGCTCAGACTCCAGAGGGTTAACTGAACAGCTTCGGAGTCATTGGAATGGTTATATTACTTATTTCGGGTTGAATGGTGGTCGTTTCGCACCCCCCTGGTGCCCGTGAGCGGAAAATACGCACTTGCAACTTTGAGCCGGCGAGCCGCCGGCCGCTGCGTCAGGAAGTCTCGCGTGGTATCAGGTCTCGCGATGTAAACAATTGCTTTACGCCAAAAGAAATCTGCTAAAATGCTGTCATTATTGCGCTCCCTCACGCTGTTCGAACCCGAGTGATGAAGACCCTTTAAAGAACGTTCTATCTGCTTTGATGTCGTTGATCTATAGCCTCTGGTGTCTGAGAATCACCAACGAGTTTTTACGACAGTGTTGTCAAATATCTATTCCGAAGCAGTGGGGGGAGCTCTAGAGAGAAAACTGCGAGCAAAAAGCGAGAATACAGCGAAGAAGTCCCGAAGCTACTGAGTGCTGCTTTAACAGATTTACATGATATAAATGAGTAGACTTCCTCCGATGGGGAGTTGCCACTATATAATTTTCATCGCTCAGTCTACGCTTCACCACAAACGGGCCCTCAAATTTCGCTTCAAAAGGAGAAGACGGCAATAGACGTGACACAAGGACCTGATCTCCTGGCTCAAAAACACGGCGTTCAGTTTTACAATCATACAACCGTTTCATCTTATGCTGTTGCTTTTCAAGCTTAACACTGGCTAACTCTCTTGCTTGTATCAGTCTCTGACGAAATCCATCGACATATGCAAGCAAATTTTTTGGTGAATCTGAACTTTTAACAGGATTTTGCAGTACTGCCAAAAGCCCCCGAACTTTATGACCAAAGACTAAGTCGTTAGGACTAAATCCAGTGCTTTCTTGTACAACTTCACGTGCAGCCAACAATAGCCAGGGCAACCCCTCCTCCCAATCCCCATCCAAATGTACACAATAAGCACGAAGGAGAGATTTCAAAGTCTGATGAAATCTCTCCAACGATCCCTGACTTTGTGGATGAAATGCACTAGCAAGATTATGCTTAATTTTTAGCTGTTTTAATACTTGTTGGAAAAGATGAGACGTAAGGTTAGTACCCTGATCACTCTGAACTATTTTAGGAATGCCAAAAATTGACATAAACTGTGACAAAGCCTTTACAATTGAACGTGACGTAATTGTGCGCAAGGGATAGGCAGAAGGGAAACGTGTAGCCAAGCACATAACGGTAAGCAAATACTTGCTTCCTGACTTCGAGCATGGTAGAGGACCCACACAATCCACAACAACATGTTCGAAGGGTTCACAGTTCGCTGGAATCGGATTTAATGGAACCGGTTTTAAGACCTGATTCGGCTTACCAGTAAGTTGACAAGTGTGACACTTTTTAACATAAGCAGAAATATCCCGCTTCAGTCGTGGCCAAAAAAAATAACGTAGAACCCGATTATAGGTTTTCTTAACCCCAAGGTGACCAGATTTTTCATGAGCAACTTCTAAAACCATAGAGCGAAACTTTGTTGGAACAACTACTTGGACAATAGGATCACCGACAAAATCCTGGCCATGAGGACACCATTTTCTCAGCAAGAGTCCATCCTGAATGAAGTACGCTCTGGCCACATCAGCTACGTCACTGTCAGAAAGAGCAAGAGTGAATAATTCAGACAATGAAGAATCTGAATGTTGCTCCTTACTCCATTCATCTGTAGAGAACGGAAAAGACAAATCAGACAAGTCAGGTATAGGAAGAGAAATATTTGCCCTTGACACTTGTTTGATTTCATCGGTCAGGACACACTGAGCATTTTTGACCATAGCCCGAGTTGCAATAGCTACAGGATCTCCCTTTAGAACTTCTTGAGTAACCTCACTCCCGGACAAAACCATAGGAGATGGCGGTACACTAGGCCAGACCTGACCTCCTGCCAATTTGTTACCCAAAATAAAGTGAACCCCCTCAATTGGTAACACAGGGCGCAGTCCTACCGCAACCTCACCAGTCACCAAATCAGAGCTAAGTTTCACCTTATGTAAAGGCACTGATAACGTATTTAATCCCATTCCCCGAACTAACATACTCTCACCAGTTTCAGATTTGCAGGAAAATGGCAAAGTGGACTCTAAAATGAATGAATCCACAGCTCCAGTGTCCCGCAGGATTTTAATGGGAACTTCCATAGATCCATCCAACAAAGACACTCGCCCTTCTGTAATAAAAGGAGAAAAACTAGACAAGCAATTATTAGAAAGTTTAATATCAGTGTCACTGTCACATAAGTGAACAGAATTGGCCATTGCCGCAGGTTTAAATTTACCCGTCTCAACTCGTTTATTTTTACTTTTAAGTATCAAACAATCTGCTTTCCAGTGTCCTTTTCCCCGACAGTAGTTACAAATTTTGGACGGATCAAATTTGCTTGAAAATGTATGACCAGACGGTGAAGTGTTATTTGTAACATGAGCTAAACCCGCTTCCTCCCGTGTCTGCCAAACAGCAGCCGTACTCTTATGAGTAAGCACATAGTTATCGGCCAATGATGCCGCTTCTTCAGGAGACTGAAATTTGTGTTCATTAACATATGTTGCAACCTGCTCTGGAACAGAGTTTTTAAACTGTTCAATTATAATCAACTCAAGCAAATCATCAAATGTTTTAACATCAAGCGATGAACACCAACGCGTAACCTGTCATCTTAACTCCCGCACAAACTCCAAATGGGTCCGGCCTGGAATCATCTTACACGATCTAAATCGCTGTCGATAAGTTTCAGGCACACACTCATAAACTTTCAACACCGCTGCCTTAACAGTATCATAGTCCTTACACTCATCAATAGTTAAAGCAGAAAAAGCTAATTGTGCCTTACCAACTAACACGCACTGCAACAACAATACACAATTTGTTTTGGACCAACCTTGCATCTCAACGACACGTTCAAAAAGAGAAAAAAACACATCTGGATCATGTTCATTGAATTTAGGAACAAGTTTTAAATTTTGATGCAATGGAAAACTTCCAGAAACACCAAACTCCCGTGAACTATCAGTATTCTCCTTACTTTCCTGTAAAAGTTTGAGCTTTAAATAGTCCAGCTCCATTTTTGCCTTCTCCAACTCAAGTTTATCTTGTTCAGATCGATGTTTCATTCTCTCATGATCTATTTGCAACAACAACAACAACTCTTTTTGTTGGTCAAAAGTTAAACCGGACTGTGAAACAGTTAAGTTTTGTGCGTGTACGTCCTGAATTTGCTCCATTGTAGACGACAAAATTCCTTTATTCACCAATTTATTTTCCAACTCAACCTTAATAGTACTTTCTTTAAGTCTCTTATCACTAATTGTAATTTCATAAAACTCCGCAATTCTTAAAAGCTGCTCTTTATTGCATTTATCTAACGATTCATGTGAAGGTGATTTAGCAAACTTTTCTACATCCGCCATAAACGCATCACAGAACGCAAGCAACCAATTGTGCAAACAAACACTCAGAATTTCCCCCCCATCTACCTTTCCAAACAATCTAACTTACTAGACCCTAATCTTCATGTAGTTACCGGCGGGGGGAAATTAAGCACACGAACCCAATGGGTGCAATTGCAACTAGTTAAACTAGCGACAATTCACAACACCACGGAAGTGCTCCCGAGACAACTGCTACTACCCGCTTTCACCACAGCACTACAAAAACAACAAAACCGACATGTCTCAAAGGAAACAAGTCGCTTAACCTAACCGGGAAAAACTCATTTAGCAAATTTGCACAATCGTTACTTACCCGTCTGTGACTTCAAACGGCGATCGAATCATTGCGAACTGCACAAATCACTGTCAGGTGGTCCCCAACACAAAACTAAATTGCGCCGTGACGTCAAATTATTCAAATAGGATTTCCCTCAAAACGTCAGGAACAAACAACCGTCTCAAACTATGTTTAAACGAATAACCGAAATCAAAAACAAAAACTCGACGAAACAAATGAGTTTATCAAATATTTCCATCAATCGCAAACTATCAAACAAAAAAGGACGAGCCCCCATTTGTTACGCCCCATGCTAAGGGACGCAACAAAGACGGGGATATAGCTTTATAGCTTCCTGGTCGATGACGTCACCCGCCTATGACGTCTCGTCTTTCCATTGGACTGATTATACACGTGCTTCACGACGCAATCACGCAGGGCGTTCCCACCGCGTCTCGACGCAGCTCGAGTTCCCTTGAAAGGGAATCAGGTTTTTGCTGTTTTAATACAGGCATGTATTTCCTATTTTGTTTGCGCTTTTGTTTCATGTTTGTTTATTGCCTCACAGATAGACTTCTTGATTCTGGACAGTGGCCACAAAAATGTATGTCTGAATGTCATTGCATTAGATAAGTAAATATCAAACCAAGTAGCATTTATTTTAAAGAAAGATTTCAGCTGTGTGAACTTGAGGAGCACATGCACTTAAAATCAGCAGTTGATTCAAAATTATGAAGAGAAGTGCAGCATCTCTTCTTACAAAAATATGTTCGAAGAACTTTGAGAGAACGTTTCCATTAAGTTATGAAAACAGTATTTCTGAATGTTCTCTGAACGTCCGGTTTTGGAATGTTTTAAACCGTTTTTTTTTTCTTGGTTATTCAAACATTAAGGAAACATTCCATTTTAACCTTTTGCAAACATTATGGGAATGTTACTTTTGATGTTCTCTGTACAGTCTGAAACAAATAGTAACATTTAAAAAGGTGTTTCAGGTAAAAATGTTAATGCATAATTTATAGCTTACAGAATTTTCATTGTTTAAGTAGTCAGAAGTGTTCAAGGTGCATTCAATATAAACACTATCTTCAAGGAGGTTTTTCTCTCTATGTTTAAAGTGTTTTTCTAGCCTCAGTTTTCCCACTTTAAACCCTGCCTGCAAATGGCGCAGAAAAAGATGCATTTTTAAATTCTTAAGCTATGAACAATTCCATAAACCCTTAATTAAACACTTCACAATATTACTGTATTTTTAATAAAATTAATGCAGTCCTGATGAGCATAATTCTTTCAAAAATGATTATTAGAACAACAGCTGAAATCTTCAAGTAGAACTCAACTAGTTTAGTCAAATCATGTTTGATGTGGTTTAGATGTAATTCCTCATGATGTCAGGGCTCTGTCACAGAATGAGCTAGACCGAAGTGACAGAACCCTGACAGGACAGGAGGGTGCCATTTCATTTTGTCATTTTGAATTCAACTTTTTCTCCTGTTTATGGTAGTTAGACAGCTTATTTTGTACTTTTCTTTTAGTATAGTTTAGTTGGTTAATGAGGAGTTAGTTATGTTTGTTGTTTTGGCAATAGCCCTTCTGAATCTGATACGTCTTTTTGTTTCTTTTGACTTTGTAAATAAAGACTATTTTCTATTTAAATAAAGATGTGTTTGGGTTATTGTTATGAAAAAATTCTGGGACTGGAGATGGGGTGCTTTCTCTGCGGTTGCACATAAAGTTGGTACATATTGTAAATGTAAAATTTTCAAAATATAAAAATTATAAATATATAAATATTTAAAATATATTGCAATAGGCCTAAGTGTATAAAATACATATATTTTAAACCCTCTAACAACAAAGTACACATAAAATGTACTTTAAGTAAGAGCAACATAAGTTTGTTTTCTGTAAATGTTACACTTTTAGGAATGAAGCGATGTCACTTCCTGGGGCAACACATTTATTTATCTGTATAAAACACATAGAAAACATTGTTCAAACATGGAGCACATTTCTCTGCACTTGCGCGCTTCATCTCGTGCTGAATACTACTTCTATGCTCTTATCCTGTGATACCTTTACAAATTATCATAAACAATCACATGTCTGATAGTGCAAATGTCTAAACTGGTACGTAACACTAGGCGCATTACTCTTTATACAATACTCAATTCTCAAGAAATACATGCTCTAAATGCATAAACATATTAACATAGATCTAAACATGTGCCGTGCCTGCTATCGAACGACATAAAAGGAAAGGTCTGACGAATACCATCATTAAAGTATTACAAACTCTCTTTTTAAAATGAATACAAGTGAATCATTAAACATAACCATGAAAATAGCATTTGGAATTAGTAACAGTAGATATTCAGATCTCAGTAATAGTTTAGTCTACATTCACATTACTCTAGCATTGATAACTGCACACATATTTTAATACTCTTTCATATCACTGTTTTAATTATCTTTTAATCCGTTTTTACTCTTTCATGAAATATGCTAATGAACTGACTATATCATGAACTAGGTTTCAACCGTTTAACAGTTACTGTGTTCTCACTATAAACTCAGAAAATGATTAATAAAAATGTTTTACCTCTGAATCTGACTGGAGTTCTTATTTAACAGTACTGAAATCGTTTTTTTACATGTAATGGCTGACAAAGTAATGCTAAATGAGGGTAACAGGTCTATTCACGTGGACTAAGAACAGACACGTGTGCCTCGTTAACTCAGACTGCCCAGACACGTCACTACACACGACTTAATAAAATAAACTTTTTTATTTTTTATTTCCAGACCCAGAGGGATCCATAATTCAATACAAAACACATACATATTAAAAAACACATACACAAAAACACATACATAGTAAAACACACCGTGTTCAATGTCTAACATACAGACATGTACCCCAATGGTTCCACAGTCTGGACGACAATCTTACAGAACTTCGTCTAGGGTTAGTTAACACAGCAATTAGGTCATTTTTTGACTCAGACACCCTACCCATAAATCTAAACATTAAGTTACGCAAGACTGCAGCACAGGTAGGTACCCCGGCAGTAACAAACATATGGCTTGCACTGGAGTCTCTTGGAACTCTTAGCAGCAGCCTCATGCTGTCATTATAAGCTACTGTGAGCTTTCTAATGCTATCTTGCTTGTAACGGCACCACAGATAGGCAGTGTACAACGGTGTACAGTATGTTCTAAAGAGTAAAATCTTCACAGGGACAGAGCACATACTAAACTTACGACACAACATGTTCGCCTGCACATACAGCTTACGACGCTGCCTATAAATATCCTTGTCATCAGACAGGTCATTTGCAATAATATGTCCAAGATATGTAATATCTGTGCATACATCAAGTACAGTACCAGATAGATAAAAATCAGGGAAATGTGAATATTTATCTTCTCTACTTCTTATAGTCATAATTTTACTCTTTTTTGGATTATACTTTATATCAAAATCTACTCCATACTGTGTGCATAGTCTCAAAAGCTGTTGTATACCAGCACTACATGGGCTAAAAATGACCAAGTCATCAGCGTACATAAGATGATTAATTAGTGAGTCACCAACCCTACAACCTGTACCACAAACATTTAAAATCATAGACAAATCATTCATATACACATTAAAAAGAAAAGGAGACAAAATTCCACCCTGTCGAACCCCATTGGTCACTTTAAAAGGAGCCGTTGTTACACTCCCCCATTTAACTCTCATTGTCTGATGAGAATACCAATAGACCAAGATTCTAATCAAATAACCTGGAACCCCACTTTTAATCAATTTTAAAAACAATTTTTGATGATTAACACGGTCAAATGCTTTAGAGGCATCAATGAAGCACAAGAACATTGTGGAATTTTGTTTATTATATCTATCTAAAATTTCCTTTAGTGCAAAAATACATAAATCAGTACCATGCTTTCGTTTAAAACCAAATTGATTATCCGTAGACAGGACGTACCTCTCAAGTCTACACAAAATAACTGTCTCCAACACTTTTGACATAACACTGGCCAGAGCTATTGGCCTATAGTTATCTGAGCTATTCAGCTTCCCCACTTTATCCTTGATAACAGGTACCAGCTCAACAGACAGCATAGAATCAGGTAACTCTCCATGAACAAAAAACCCTGTGTAGCACATAGCCACCAAAGGACACAGTTTCTTACTGGCAAGTTTAAGATGTTCGGCTGTAATATGGTCCGGACCACATGCCTTATTATCTCTTAGCTTCAATATTGCTTCATGGATTTCAGAAGAAGTAATAACAACATCATCATTATACTCCACATTATCCACCACAGACAGATTACTTTTTACACAGTTTAGTAGTTCACAATAATGTTTCCGCCATAACTGTGAAATTTCATCAGGACCACTCACACCATCTATATTAGACGGAAGAGATATTTTGCAATTATTAATAGTTTTAATTTCTTTCCAGAAATCATTAACATTATTAGTTTGCAGCTTCCATGCCAGTGAATCAGACCTCATAATGTTTTCATTTCTTTTAATATAGCGAAGTGCACATTTAAATCTGGCATTAGTGCTTTTTTTTGTTTCAAACAAGGGGCCATGCCTACTTTTGCCTGACTCAGCCCATTTTTTAAAAGCATTACGAGCCTCTATATGAAGCTCTTCTACGTGTTCCTTCCACCCCGGCTTAACAATGCACAAATTTTTCCTAGGTTTATATAGAGGCCTACTCGAAATACTGAGAGAATCCACAATAGCTTCATACAGGGAACATAAAGCCTTACAGTGTTGCACATTCTTACAATTCATATCCCGACACAATAAGGCATCATTTGGGACCTCAATATTGGCCAGCAAAGCATCTGAATGATCAGCATACCTATTAAGATCTTGCTTAGAAATTTTTGACCAATTTATTTTCTCTACATCAATGCCATTGTCCACAGGCAACAACACCGGTATAGTGCCCGTGTTCAACACCATAAAAAAGGGTATATGGTCCGTAATAGCCAGATCATACTCAATCTTCATTATCTCAATGGAGTCATGGGCATCCACTGTACAAAGGCAGTGATCTAGCCAGGAAGTAGAGTGCCAGGCCTCACTGATATAAGTATAACTATCATTTGGCAATAGTACCTTACTAGATAAAATTAATCCACTGTCTGTACAAAACTGCAATAAATGATTACCAAATGAAGATTTTGCATCAGAAATGTCAGCATTCATGTCACCTAAAACATATATACAGGTGGATGAATTATCCTGAATAAAAGACATGATAAATGCCAATCTACTGAGGTACTCATCCTCATTATATATGCACTCATATGGCGTATAAACATTCAAAATTATTATCTTCATGTCATTACAACACAGCTCAATACCAATGGCCCAATCAACTCCCAATCTTATAACATTAACCAACTGATCATATTTTTTATTCCACAACGTAGCAACCCCCCCAGGAATTCTCCCCCGGACAACTTTAGCACTTAAGTCTGTTGTTGATTCACCTGCTCCATGAAAGTTTCTATGCAGGGAATTTAATCCATCCAGTTCTTGTTTAGCAAGGAACGTCTCCTGGACACACAAAATGTCACATCTCTCCATCAATTTGTCCACAACGACACGGCGTGATTTATCAGTATCACTGTGGCCAACACGCAATCCACGCGCATTATAAGACGCGACACAAATGTTCATATAGATGAATTAATTACATAGCAGCAACTGCAGACTGACTCCCGTGCGGAGCTACAAGTGTACCAAGACAGTTCAGTTCACCACCCCGCTCATTGCCCAAGACTTTGGAGCCACGGGCCTCATAATAGCGGCGAACATAAGTCCCGTCGGGCCAGAGTTTTGGATTGTATATATCAGCAACATTGTTACATTCAGCAGTAATGTGAAATGAGCCATACCTGCTATGGGCCGTCTCAATCTTCCGACACGTCACTATTCCATTCTCCAGTTTCTCAGATAAATATCCACGTAGCGTGTCTGCATCCAGCGTGGGAGAAAATCTAGTGGCAAACACATTCACCAACTTTGTTTTCACCACTCCAATGTTGCTCTCAGTACCGGTTCCAATTATTCCCACATTCCTCTGCCCACGTTTAAGGTGACTTTGCTTGTTGTGGGATTTCCGTGGCACAGTTCCTTTAAGGGACCCCGACTTTTTGCGACCTTCTTTCACAACAACGCTCCACTGTGAGGACTGTATTTGTGATCGTGGCGATGTTACTGCTACATCCAGGAGCTCCTGCTGTTGAGCGGAACCCTCCAGTCCCTTCACCCCCCCACATGAGCTACTGGCGATCTCAGCATCCAGACCCAGGTGACAAGACTTCCCTGCGGGAGACGTTGTTAACTCCTCCTGTCGATCAGGGCCTGCACGCCCCGACATCCCTTCACGTGCGATGTCATCAGCCCCTATATCATAACCCGATGTGCAGTGCGTTTCCACCGCTGTCACTCGGCGATCCATGGTCGCAACAATTGTCCCCAAGTTTTCACCCACTTCTGCCTGTATTTGCAATGCCCTCCTCAGGCCAGAAACTTCTTGGTTCAGTTGCTCCATTCGGCTAAGCAACGCCGAGGCATCCATATGGCCAAATCCCACAGGTGGCAGTTCATCCAAATAATGTGAAACAAACCGCGGAATATTCTCACCACACTCATTTAAAACCTTCAAACAGGCCTTGATATTATTCACGTCCTTCTGTGGGCCTTTGTGTCCGATACAGCGTAGCGTGGTATCCGGGCATACATCAAACAAAAGCCGCTTGGACTCCTCTATCCACTCAGATGAAAAGTTATTAGTTGCTAGCAAAACAATCTCATCATGGCTTAACGTCTTCATTTTAACCACGATGAAATTTAACAGTTCATCTTCCACTATCACCTTCCCATTATCCGTTTTATAAATTGCAGGTTTTATACGGGGGCAAGCCGAGCCTCCACCAGCGGCTCTCATCAACACTGCCGCCATGCCATCTATCAGATATTTTCAGTCTCAATATTTTCTCACAAACACCTGAATAGTGTGATGTCACTCGCATTATCGCATAGATTGCGTTCCAATAATAATGTTCGTACACCTCTATTTGGTTAATTATCCCTCGTCATGCACTCACATCTCGAGTATATCTTTTTAGGCCTTTATTCCTCTGTTTTGCTCACATTAAAAGTTATTAATTTTCCTCTTGAGGGGGGTGCACTGATATCTGTCCCGTTTTACATTCTTAGTCCCGTTTTACATTCTTAGTGCTACATAAATACACTAAAACTTCACTAACAGTATGCCTGTGTTTAGAATATTTCTTAAAAGTGTAACTAGGCATATATTTATTACCAAAGTATAGGCTACTGTAGAGTACTTTTTAGAAATATATTAAAAGTGTGTTTGTGTTTAAATAGGAGCATAGGAGAAAACTCAGAGCTGTTATCTTGGCAAAAGGAGGTTGCAAAAAGGCAATAATTAATAAAAGGGTGCCAATAATTATGGCCAACATGTTTTGGAGAAAAATATTTATTTCATAATGTGATTTTCCCCCCACTTTCAATTCATTTACTTCAATAAAAGGTTGGAGTTTTGCACATTTTTTGAATGAAAGATCAAAAGGATAAGTTAATTTTTACAGCCATCTTTGATCATATTTACCAGGGGTGCCAATAATTCTGACCACAACTATATTGAATGTACAAGCTATAGATTGTTTCACAGCAGCTACACTTGTGTGTAATTTGGCGTGCATGTGGCTAATCATTTTATGTATAGAGTTCCTACGCAAAAACACAATTTTCTGGAAGAGTTAAAATAGTTTTGAATTATGTATTTGCTTTTGCAAGAAATGTCTGATGTTTTGCATGTTGTGTGTGAGTTTTGTGGTTTTGTGTGTATTTAATTTTTTTTTTGCTATAGTTTCAGAAATTGTGTAAGCAACACAGTGACATATATGCTTAATAAAATGTTCTCGAGTATTGAAGCTTTTTCATCTTAAATGAAAATGTTGCACTTGCACAGAAGAGGCTGTGTTTTCTGGTGGCAAATATAATTTTTATTTCTGTCACACGCTGTATACAGTCTGAAAATTCATCAAAGACAACAATAAATTAGTTTTTGTTTCGCAGTGTTGAAATAGCTGGCAGTGTGACTTCTTCATGTCAAAGAGTGAAACGCCCTGCGAGGAGTGAGACAGCTCTCAGATTTAATAAAAAGTATCTTAATTTGGGTTCCGAAGATGAACGAAAGTCTTACGGGGTTGGAACAACATGAGGGTGAGTAGGCCTAATTACTGACAGAATTTTCATTTTTGGGTGAACTAACCCTTTAAATAGACATCTATAGCCTACTTAATAAATGGTAACCAACAATAACAATAAAACATATGAATAACAATACATAAGAGTATTTGAATCTATATGACTACAAGTTTGATGTCATAAACATTACAATTCATTCTACCGTGGTTTGACCGAATAACAGTCAGCGCACAACAGTGTTAAAACATTCAGTGGTCAACGGATTTTGTTTTCTCTTCTAAAACAAGTAACTGTAGAAAAGGAAACCACCACAATACCTCTTTAAACACGTTTGTCGCAATGCAATATTGCATGTGTAGCAAGTTAGGAAGAGAGAAATATTCATTGTATAATATTTTATTTTTATATGATGAACCAAAACAAATTTCCTATTAAGTAAAAGACTTTCGGTTTCATTTTGTATTAAATACTTATACGAGTGAGTGAGTCACGCAATGTTATTGTGGTTAGGAACTATCAATTAAGCTGTTTCGTTAAGTGGGACGCTAATGAGTGTTGCACGCTATGCCTTTGGAGAGTGCGCGAGTTACGTCAGCCTCAGATCGCAAATGGACGCTGGCGGGGCTTGAGTCATGACGCACTTGTTTTCTTCTCACTCTTCCCAGATAATATTGTGTATAACGTGGGAAGAGGTTGGCGCAACGGATATTATTCTGATCTATTGTCCCATATGTTTCCAGGGTCAATAAATGCAGTCGTTTTGAAGCCATCCAGCTGTCTGGAATTCTTTATGTACAGAAATGGATCTGCTAGATCTAACAACATGTAATACATATTTAAAAGGTTGCAGATTTATGGAGGTTATCACAATTAAAATACAAAATTTTATTTAAAAAAAAACAACGACGATTTCCTTTAAACATTTGCCTCAGACCATCTTCTTTTTGCAGCTCTAACAATTTATTAGGTCTCAATGAAAAATTAAAATTTTACTTTTGTCACTACAGTACGTATTTGCATGTTGCATGTCACTATTCCCAGAAAGAGTTTACCATATCTTTCACATAAATGATGTTGCACTTGCAACATTTTTTAAAGAGATTGTATGATCCTTGCAAATATATATACATTTATATAAATTAATATTTTATTAGAAATATCTCATGTTATAATGAAGTCTGCATAATGTAAGGGTACATTATGCAGACTCCATTCGTATAATGTGAGAAATTTCTAATAATTAACAATTTGTAAACCTTTTTTGTGCTAATGTTAGACCATTTATTTGTTCTTTAATCGGTTGTATTTATTTTGAAGTTATCTATAGCTATTGTTCTTGCTTTCAACCTACTCCTTGCTTTTAAAAAAAACTCAAATAAGATATTAGCTAAGAAAGAACGAAAAATAAAGTTCACCCAATAGCCTCCAGCATCCCTGTAATCTACTGATGACATGAAGCTTGGGAAATGCATGGATTACTTCTTTTAGTTATGTGCTTGAAAATGTGATCAAACTGATGAAGCTCTGGTGTTCTAGATCATTAAAGGCTGTTTTTGTGTTTCACAATGTCTTAAGTCTGATTGTTGATTTCAGAGGAAATCAAACTTATGGTCCTGTTTGATCAGGACGTTTAATGTCATATATGATCATATACTACTTACTGTAACTGCAGCTATTACAATCCTTCAGTGTTTAAACTGGTTTCTCAATAACTTTCCATCCTCCTCCCCAAATGGCCACAAATCCCTAAAGCATATGTAAACTATATGATTTTCTTTCTTCTGCAGAACACAAGATCTTTTACTTTCTTCTAGAACATGTCTGTTCTAATGAGGAAAAAAGTCATACAGGTTTTGAATGACATGAGGGCGAGTGAATGATCTTTGGGTGAATATAAAGGTTGGTTTAGGTAGACCTGCAAAGTGCTTGTAATTTCCTTATCTAACTTTCTTTTATTGTTAAGTGTGAAGTAAATTGTGTAGTTTTAAGTTTCTGCTTCTCTACTTTCATTTTCTCATGAAAATCCTCCCCTTCTAATAAACTATAAAATGGCACTGAAACGGACACATTATTTTACTCTCCTCCTGATCGAATATGGATCTGCAAATCTCAGTTTTTCTCCTGTTCATTCTCTTCACTGCAGGTATGAAGACAAATAGTGTTTGTGATGTTACTGGGTACAAATACAGATAATTAATGTCTCTTTCCTTCTTTTTCTCTTACTAAAGGACACTCTCTCAGCTGTTATGAGTGCGTGAGTATGACGGGTTCTTGTGCCGATCAGAAGTTAAAAACATGTCCCAGTGGATCTTCCAAGTGTATGAGTTTAACAGTGATACCACAAAGTAAGACCAGCATGACAGATCGAGTGGTGTAAATATAACTTCTCATATAACTGTGACTCGTTTTCTCGGCAGAATTTACTAAATCAATCACAGAATATTTTATTTATTCCTGCTGTTTAATTTGTTTTCTATCCGATTGTTTTGCTAACAATGGCAATTTTATTATTAAAAACATTTGAATTAAGAAAAACTGATAAATTTATAACTGACATTTATAATGTTTCCATCAAAATAACATGTACTGGTCTTTTCTGTATAATTCATATTTTAGATCAATTTAGTTTCAAAACGAAGATTAAAGATTGTGCTGTTGACTGTCAAAGTGGGTTCATGAACTTCGGCATTTCAAAGATGTCTTCTTCCTGCTGTAACACAGACCAGTGTAACGTCAAAGATGCTCCAGGTATTGTGCTTTACTGACCTTGTGCAAATGACTATCTTCTTTAAAGTCAACATTAATTTTTCTTCCAAATTACATTCAATCAGGAAATAAAATACAGGGTGTGGCTCGTCTGTTGTGAACTGATTGAATGGAGCAGCTTATGGAGTGTTGTTACATTATATTATATATACTAGTACATGTTTTCCTCCTGTAGATCCCTCTAACATCCCCAATGGAAGGAAATGTTACTATTGTGATGGACAGACCTGTTCAAACACAGTGAGCTGTTCAGGGACTGAAGATCGGTGTGTTAATGCAACAGGTGAGGATCTGGAAAAGGACAAAGATTGTTGTTATTTTTGTTTCTCCACCATTTATTTTAAATATTTGATACAAATCACATACAGCAACTGCCAGCTTAGACTAACCTTTGTTTTCTTTCTTTTCATCAGTGACTGTTGGAAGCCTGTCAGCCGTTGTAAAAGGCTGTGCGACTACATCTATTTGTGACGCCACATTTATTCCTTCTGTTGGGGGCATCTCGTGTTGTGCGGGGAACCTGTGTAACGGGGCTCAGAGTGTCACCCAGAGCTTCCTGTTCCTCTGCTGTTCTCTGCTCTCCTACTTCATGATGCACTGAATACAGCATATCTTCACATTCTACAATCAGACACTCTTTACTGAATATAATAACTTGTTTTTTTTCTGTACTAGACTGTGTTCAGATGTGATAAACTGAATTTATACAGGAAATGTATGCATTCATCACCTTGTTTCAGGGTTCATTTTTAAATCTTCATGATGTAAAAAGTCCAAAAGAAAGTGCAATATTTTTTTCTTAAATAAAAAAGTACTAAATCATCATCCTGTCCAGAAAAAAATCTAGTATGATCATTATTTAATTATTAAAAAAGAAACATTTTCACCTGTTTTGTTTTGCATTTGTCCTACAAACTATGTTTGGAAGACTTTGACTGCCTGGATCTGAATTGTAATTAAATAAGTAAATAAGTGAACCCCTCCGGGTGCCTGTCCGAGCACAGTTTAATATAAGGATGAGGAGACAGGTATGCAGGTATTTCTTGATAACAGACCACTGCTAAGTATAACACACCGTTGCCATGAAAAACTATGGACGCAGGATTCTAACCGTAGAGACGGAACGGACTATTTTCTTTAGCGGAAGCAATACAATCGTTTTTAAATCAATAAACTCCTTTTTAAATCAATATTTTGTGTGAAATTATTGATTTATTTGGTAGGTAGCCATGTTATAAGCGGGATAATGTAGAGCGAGGCGGTTGTTATAGCAAATACAACCCATTCAGGCTGATTCAAGACCCCAGTTGGGGTTGTATTCGCTATAACAACCGCCTCGCTCTACATTATCCCTTACATAACAGACCGCATTCTACATTAGAATTCAACCAAGCCATGTAATAAACAATAATAAACATCCATTGACAAAGGCAGCCATAGCATTCTAAATCCTCATCAGTAACATTTCACCATGGAATAGGCTATACAATCCAATAAAGGAAAATAAGGTGTCACATTAACGTTATACATTATAGACTATAATCATCTACATGATAAACATCACTCTCTCACGTTATATGGATAACGCTGCACATCAGATTGTAATCACTCGATTGGTATAAACAACTCAAAATCAAACCAGTGATATAACTTACATCTCAATAAAGAATAAATAATCACATATGGAACAGCGTCATTAAGCTAGACTAACAGAACAAACAGCTGCGGGCATGTCCGGACATGCGTGTGTGACGCAGTTATAAATAACTCAATATCGATCTCTATAAACACAAACATAAGGCAAACAGGCTTACTTGTAGCCCAATGTCTAACACCTCAATGTAACCTCTGCAGAAAATATCACAGATAAAAAGGAATAAATGTCCTTTCAACCATCGACGCAACATAACAGTTCAGCGGGCTGTTATTAACGGCACAGCAGCTTCTCTCAAGAGGGAGCTCAGTCAGAAGATTGTCGAATCTTCTGTCAGAATAAAAGTCCTCTCTTAAAGGAGCCTTTACAACAAACTAAATTTCCACTTAAAGGGTAACTAAACCCCTGGTCAGAGCCTGACTCCACCCACTGGCAATATTTGAAAAATGCTAGAAAAGTGGGCAGACCCCAGCGGAGATAGAGGGAACGAACCGTGAGCGGGAGGGGGCGTGCACCTGAGACCTGCTGTCAGACTCTCTAAAATGGAGAGTGACTCAAAGGGTCGCGAGACGACGTAACGTACATGCATCTGATGAGTTTTATCGAGTTGATGTCAATAGCGCACGCTCTCTGTAGGCATATTCATATTTTGCCGCTATGTGAAAAAATTCAGCAAAATGCGCTGACGCGTTTGTCGACCCCAGAGGATTAACTTTAGCCTAACCATAAATTGTGATTAAAATAGGCCTATATATGATCACTCACTTGACTTGACTTGACATAGCCTGTGACTTGACTTGCCCAAGAAAAAAAATACTTGGGACTTACTTGAGACTTGAAGGTTAAGACTTGAGACTTACTTGAGACTTGCACATGTGTGACTTGGTCCCATCTCTGACTGTAATACATCATGTGATGAAGGTCTAGCCCTTGATCCAGATTTCACGATTCAATTCAGATTCACAAGGTCTTGTTTTTATTCTGAATCTCCATTCGCTTCGCTTCGATATTGATTAATTTGGAAATATTTCAGGTATAACGTTACACGTCAATAAAGGAAAAAAAATCTCAACTAATGCTGCAGTGTAAATTGGTACACTATCAAATTCATAAACAATAAATAAAGAACAGTTGAATACAATCATCAAAATAATTAATATATAACATATTTTGCGATACCCTCTTGAGTTATTTTTTCTAAATGACAAGCTACTGAACGACTTTACTGAGGTAAATTGAACGTTCAAGCAATTACTGACGTCTTTCCGCGATTGATACATGACTGGGCAATTACACGAGAGATTATATTTCAGTAAGTTGTAGCAACTGTATATTTTAACACACCTTCTGATGTCCATTCATGTTTATTCTGTGCCATATAAACCGTAAAAGGGAGAATTGAATGGTTAAATTTGAGAAGGGTCTGGCTGCAGACTGCGGGCGACTGGAGCTCCACTCTCAAACAGGAACTATGTCAGGCATTTCAGAGAATTAGGCAGTACATCCAACCAGCCTCACAACCGCAGACCACGTGTAACCACACCAGCCCAGGACCTCCACATCCAGCATCTTCACCTCCAAGATCGTCTGAGACTAGCCACCCGGACAGCTGTGTCTTTGCTGTAACAATTACGGTCACTTGCAGTTCAAGTGTGTTGTCAAATTTGTTTTTTCTTTTCTCAAAAACAATTCAATTAACTGTGGAAATTATTCTTCATTATTTTACTGTGGTTGATTTGTACATGTTATTTTGCTTTAACTACAAAATTCTGATTAAGTCATTATTTTTGTTCATATTTTTAATTTTACTAACTAATTTGTTACAGTATGGTCACTTGCAGTTAATGTGTGTTGTCAAAATAGTTTAAGATAATTTTTTTTTTTTACATAAAAACAATTAAAACTGTTAAATTGTGGAAATTACTCTTCATTATTTTACTGTGGTTGATTTGTACATGTTATTTTGCTTTAAATACAAAATTCTGAAATTATTTTTACTATAATATAATATTATTATATTAAAGTCATAAAACGTAAAATCTTAGTACACCGCTTCGATGTTTTGCGTGAAGATTAGGTCAGGTGACATATATATGCACTCCGGCGCAGTGGAGGTGACGTATTTCCGCTCTTGAGTGGAGCTTCACTCGCCCTGTAAGTGTAACCGATGTTAGGGCCGAGGGACAATTACCACACTCCGGAGGAGCAGACACCAGAGGACACCAAGAGGCGGACAACAGAATGACTTCTAAAGATAGGTTTTTATTAATTTAAAAGAATAAAAACAGTGCTGAGAATGTTCGTGGCTGGACCCCGGTTTGGGAAGAGGAGCTGGGGGGAGGGATATTCCTCTTCTCTACTGACTCGTGGGTGGGACAATGACTTCTTCTCGTCTTTTCGACTCGTCAGAAAAGTGCTTGAAGGACAGACAGTAATTTCTTCTCGTTTCTTCGACTCGTCAGAATGTGCTTGTAGGATGGACAGAGGCTTCTGCTCGCCTTCAGATTTCCCCACAGACAGAACAGGTAAGTATTCGGCTCGTGGAGATGTTCTTAGGACAGCCGATCGAATGAACAGCAGCTTCCCCACCTCTTCTGAGGGACAGACAGTGACGGTGCTCAGACTCGGCTTGTGGACGTGTTCATGGAACAGCCGATCGAATGACAGCAGCTTCCTCACCTCTTCTCTTCTGAGGGACAGACAGTAACGGTGCTCAGACCCGGCTTGTGGACGTGTTCATGGAACAGCCGATCGAATGACAGCAGCTTCCTCACCTCTTCTGAGGGACAGACAGTGACGGTGCTCAGACTCGACTTGTGGACGTGTTCATGGAACAGCCGATCGAATGACAGCAACTTCCTCACCTCTTCTCTTCTGAGGGACAGACAGTGAAGGTGCTCAGACTCGGCTTGCGGACGTGTTCATGGAACAGCCGATCGAATGACAGCAGCTTCCTCACCTCTTCTGAGGGACAGACAGTGACGGTGCTCAGACCCGGCTTGTGGACGTGTTCATGGAACAGCCGATCGAATGACAGCAGCTTCCTCACCTCTTCTGAGGGACAGACAGTGACGGTGCTCAGACTCGGCTTGTGGACGTGTTCATAGAACAGCCGATCGAATGACAGCAGCTTCCTCACCTCTTCTGAGGGACAGACAGTGACGGTGCTCAGACTCGGCTTGTGGACGTGTTCATAGAACAGCCGATCGAATGACAGCAGCTTCCTCACCTCTTCTGAGGGACAGACAGTAACGGTAGATCAGGCAATAACAAGTGAGACAGGACTGTGGTAATTTACCCGCCTTTGCTCTCGTTCCGTGCGTAACAGAGCGGCGTCGTTGGGAGAGTTCGTGAGACTGGGCTTTCGTGGACGTGAGAGAGTGTGCTCGTGAAGTGTGGTACTCGGGGTACGTTGAGCTCTTTCCCTCCACACCGTACACTCAAGTGGGAACCTGGACACAGCTTTAGACAGATCAATTTGAAGGAATCTTCACAGTCATAAGTCAATATTCATCCATCAAAGTTTCAGAAGAACGCAGTCGTTTGATCTTACCACACTCGTGCATAAATTCATCTTGTAAATCTTCACACGTGTGCACTTCACTCTTTCAGACACTGCAAACTCACTTCATCTCCACAGTGATTAATCGACTCGTTTCTCCTCTCTCTGTAGGGTGGATGACTCGAGAAATAATGGTTTCAGAAGATCAGCATGAACACATCAGCGATCCTCCCAGCTGTTCCAGTTACTCTGCTTCGTTCTGTCAACAAGATCACACACACTGCCCGCAACAAAGGTTAGTTGCACACTGGTGAATGGTCAGTCTTCAAATGTGGTTTTCTCAACGGGTAATCAACGGAAAGGTGCACTTAACTTTTCCCCGGTGAGTCACTCAATATCCTGCAGTGGTTTCCTCTTTCATTTCTGCCAGTCACTCCCCCTTTTCTTCTTCTGTATAATCTTCTCACTTACTTCATTGCGTTGCTGTTCGTGTTTTCCTCGGAAAAACTCACTAAATGAGCATGCCTCGGGGAATCTCACAGTAGAACCCCGATCCGGCATTAAACCTTCAGCCTTCTTATTTCCCCGCCGCTGTCAGAACACACACTGCTGCCTGCCCGTCCCCACACTTCTTCTTCTTATAGGATTCCGGCAGTGTAGACGCTGCTGAGCGTATTGCCCTCCACAGGTCAAAGTTTGACTTAAATTCTTACATACAGTCCTGTATCATGCAAGAACTGAAGAACTGCCTTTGAGATCAGTTTATGCTCATCACTGTGACCAAACAAAGATAATAGAGAAAAAGCCTTAACTCCAAGTCCTGTCAGTTTAATAAAGAATATATTTCTTTCTGCCCTATACTTTCTGCATTCCAGGAAAACATGCCCTACTGTCTCAAGACTCCCACATTCACACAAGCCAGAAACATGCTTTCCTACAATGCACAAAGAATAATTTAACCCACAGTGCCCCAACCTCAATCTACACATTTTAACTGAGTCCCTACGTGACAAAATGTTAAATGAACGTCTTTTCCTAACTTTAGGTTGTATGGAAAAGTAGTGTCTACCGCTAATTTCCTTTTCCCACCCTCTCTGCCATTCATTTATTAAACCCTCTTTAATTTGTTCCCTCAGTTCCACCCTCCCTAATAATACATGGACATCTACTTCTCTTCCTAAGCTCTCCTTTGCTATTTTATCCACCCGCACATTCCCCGTCCCCGCACTTCTTCTTCTTCTTCAGTGAATTTTATTGGCAGTTTGCAATCTTTGTGCATTACCGCCATCTACTGGATTGAGGTGTGATCACATTGGGAAGTCATAAATAAATGTATATAAAAAAAAAAAGAAAAGAAAAAGAAAAAAGAAAAAAAGAAAAAAAAAAGAAAAAGAAAAAGAAAGGAAATCAGAGCCCAAGCTTCAGCTAGCGCTGCGTGTTCAGCTCCTCCAGCTTCAACTTCAGCTCAAACCTCCCCCCCCAAAAAAAAAAAAAAAAAAAAAAAAAAAATTATTGGGCTAAAGTCTTCTTGCTAATTGTGTTTCTTTTATAAACTCTGCTTTGGTTGTAGACTGTGTTCCAGGTAGACTCAACAGGTTACTCAAAGTAACAGAGTTCTTTGTTACCCTCTTAAATATATCTCTTTTTTCAGAGTACTGCCTACATGTCAGAAGTACCGTCCCCACACTGCTCAAACACTCCCTTTTTATGCTCCTTTTCCTGAGCACGTGCTTCAATGAAGCGCAGCTGATTTGCTTCAGCTGGCGCTCGTTATGGCCAACACTCAACAGAGCCAGATTTAGGACCAATGAGGATTTTTTTTTGGATTTGCCAGGTTTTCACCCGGTGACATAAGTCTGCAGCCAGTGTCACTACTCGATCCGTACCGGAAACACGATCTGCACTAACTGCTAAGTTTTGCTGCCACTTCCTGTCATCGCAAACGTTTTTTACGACAACGGCGTCACTGTCAGTACTCGATCCGTACTGTACTGTCACGATTTGTACTGTATGTGCGAAAAAACTTATAGATATCATATCTACATGGATTCTTTTGCATTTTTTGTACAAGTTCAAGAATTTCTCTTAAAAGGAGAAATTCCTGACAATCACGCAGAGCGTCGAAAAGTGAAACGGGCGACTGCAGATTTTATCATCAAAGGTAACTATGGCCCAGTTTCACAGACAAGGCTTAGACTAAGCCAGGATTAGGCCTTAGTTCAATTATGGCATAAGTAGCTCTTATAAGCGTGCCTTAGAAAAATAAACATGACTGGTGTGTATCTTGAGACAAAAAAAAAAAAAAAATGCACTGACATATTTTAAGATATAAAAATATGTTGCTTTCAGTTAAAACAGGTCAAATATGCATTTAACTCTCTGGGCCTAGCTTATGCCTTGTCTGTGAAACCGGGTGTCACAGTGTCTGGTTGGTGTTCCCTGGGTGTCCACTAGAGGTCTCTTCCCCTTACTGGCACCACCACATCAGGAACTGCATTTCCCATCATCCTTTTCTGTACTCATCACTGTTCATTGCACTCAGCTGTTCCCACTCACATTGTATCTTTCTATTTATACCCTGTCTGTTCAGTCATTGTCATGGAGTCCTTGTTTGATGTCACATTGCACCTCTGTGTTCCATGCCTGTTTGTTTCTTGTTTTTGGACTGCCTTTGTATGGATTTTGACCCTTTGCCTGGCCTAGTTTGTGATTACGGATAGTGATGGCAAAGTGAGGCCTCCTGAACCACTGAAACCTCAAGTCAAGTCAAGTCAAGTTTATTTGTATAGCGCTTTTCACAATACAGATTGTATCAAAGCAGCTTCACAGTATTAAATTAAAATAATACTCACAGCCCATTGCTTCAGCCAAAGGTTCATTACTCGAAGCTTCATTCAGCATTGCTCACTAGTGACACCTAGCGACTGTGCAAAGAAATAGCAGACAAATTCATTCATTCTGAACCAGTTTATAAAACAATTATTTTATACAAATATTTTTATAAATAAAAATATTTATTTATTTATTTTGTACTCGCTGTTAATGTCTGTAACCTTTCATTTACAATAATTAAAAGACATGAGCAGACATTTGTCCATTACCTGTGTATAATATAAAATATGTATCTTTCTCTGTCTGAATTTACTTGTGCAGAGTCACACACAGTTAATTCATTATTCATAAATTGTTTGGATAGTGACAGTATGAACAGCAACAGTGACACTGTGTTGAGTGCAGTGCTTATGTTGGAGGGAGTGTAATAAAGTAAACTGCAACAGAATAGTCTGGAAGGAAGGATTACAATAGATTTTTATTGAGAAACAGAATTATTTCAAGTGTGTTGGGGTTTAGACGATTCCTCTTCTCGGACAAAATCTCTCCAGCCTTGGAAAAGATCCTTTCACAAGGAACAGAGGATGCAAGGGAACATGCCATTGCCAGCTGGTATAAATGAGGATACTGATGCTTCTGTTGAGCCCAGACAGGTGAGGATTTCCTCCTCCTTGCTGGCTCCATTACCAGGAAAAGGAAGAGGTCACAAAAGCAAACAAATCCAAAAGGGCAATCCAAATCAAAAAGCAGTCCAGTCCAGATCCAAAAATCCAGAGCAATCCAAATAATCTTATCTAATTAATATAACAAGACTAATTAATAATAACAATATACTATAACTATTCTAACCTGATAATGTAATAATATACAGCCCTAACACATATATGACACAATAACGACAATGACAATGATAGTTATCTAACTCTCTGACTCTCTGACACTACTACAACTGCTTCTACTACTGCTGACAACACCCACAAGGTGGCGCGAGTTTCGAACCGCCTTTTATCCGGAAGCGACACTCAGACCGAACCGATGACGTATCCACACAAACCGAGGCCTCGTTTGTCATTAGTCACGTGATTTTCACGTTAACAACACAAGCCTCGAATCGCGGCTTCATCTGGCACGCCCATTTTTTCTCAACACAAGCTCCGATGCCTCGGTTCAAATGTCACATCACTAATTACGGATTACCCCATTAAACTGCTATTGGATCTACCCTTTTGTGTGCGCGTCGTGACAGAAGGACTCCATCAAGAAGCAAAGATCCAGCGGTACAGGTTTTCATATCCTTCCCCCAACCACCGAGAAGGAGAAGAGGGAACGGTTCTGCAATATAGCGACCCTACGCCAGCAGGGCCAGACGGTGGGTTGCCTATCTAAGACTTTTTGGACTCTCTCGAGAGGCATTGGATATAACAATGTTTTGAATCGCTGCCTTGATGACCCTTTGCCCCAGTGGGAGATGAAGGGGCTTGAAATCCTGGATTTTTGGGGTTTCATGAGGTATCTACATCCTCGTAGCCAATGGGCTACTCCAGCTACGCCCGTCTCTCCAGGCAAGATGGCTGCCATGCCCTCGCAGGAGACAGTAGCACCCCCAGATGCGGTCGAAGACGTCGCAGCATCCCCAGAGGCGGTGGTTCGATGCCACCGCCTCACCATCAGAAACGGAGGAGGAAGCAGGCGTCCACTGTCCCTCAAGGCCCGGAGGCCGTCCCCGAGCAGCCTGCTGTCATCCCGGAGGCCGTCCCAGAGCAGCCCGCTGTCGTCCCGGAGGCTGTCCCCGAGCAGCCCGCTGTCGTCCCGGAGACTGTTCCCGAGCAGCCCGCCGTCGTCCCGGAGGCCGTCCCCAAGCAGCTCGCCCTGCCGGCTCCGCCCAAGCTGCTCACCCTACCGGCTTCGCTCCTGATGCCTGCCCTGCTTGTTCCGCTCCAGCTTCCGGCTTCGCCCTGGCCTCCTGAATGGCAGGTTCCGCCCTGGCCATTTGCACAGCCTGCTCCGCACTGGCCTCCTGAATGGCAGGTTCCGCCCTGGCCATTTGCACAGCCTGCTCCGCACTGGCCTCCTGAATGGCAGGTTCCGCCCTGGCCATTTGCACAGCCTGCTCCGCACTGGCCTCCTGAATGGCAGGTTCCGCCCTGGCCATTTGCACAGCCTGCTCCTCACTGGCCTCCTGAATGGCAGGTTCCGCCCTGGCCATTTGCACAGCCTGCTCCGCACTGGTCTCCTGAATGGCAGGTTTCGCCCTGGCCATCTGCACAGCCTGCTCCGCACTGGCCTCCTGAATGGCAGGTTCTGCCCTGGCCGCCCAAATGGCGGGTTCCTCCCTGAAAAAAAAAAAAGAGAACTGGCTGACTGGTACAACCTCATGTGCTAAATTCACAAATTTGTTTAAAATATCAAGTTATGTTAACTGTACTTGTTCAGCTCCCATATCTGGGTATTAATATACACGTGACTTTAATGTTGTTTAATATGTCAGATAGTAATATGATCTTTTTCTATTTACTTTGAACTCTTTCAGACGTTTTCTTGTTTCCTGTAAAACAGACAACAGACTCTTCTACATCGGCACCAGTAGGCAGTACATGAGGCTAGTTGTCCTGTCAGAGGAAAAGAAGAGGTCTGTTCTTACTGAGTGCCACAATAACCCGGGGACTGGCAATCATAGTGTCGTCAGAGGCGCTCAAAACAGGGTTATTGCTGGCTACTATTGGTCTACAATTATCCAGGACGTGAAAGAATGGGTCATTTTATATACTTAATGGGTATCTTATATCTATACTTAAGAATGTGTCTACTTTTGCCACCTTTGATTGTTAGATACCTCTATGATTTAGAAGTTATATTTACAGTAGTCAACATTTGAAGTGGATCAAAAGTGGAAAAGTTCATCAAAGTTGTCCTAAGACAAGAACGGGTATTGTTCAAAAGTCATATAACTTTGATGAAAGGTTTTAATCCACTTCAAATGTTGGATCTGATGATAAATTAAGCTTTATACACAAATACATTAATGAAAATGTTTTTCTTGTTCTGTAATTGTGTTCTTCAAACTTCCTTAATGACGAGTTTAGTTGTATAACGATTCATTTTTGTAAATCAGTACATAAATAAATAAATTTACTGCAATCATTGAATCAATGAACTTTATAGATCTTGCCTCATTTACATCTGGTCAAAAATGCCATCAACATCACAGCGTATATTTTCACGAGTCAAGGATCGTGGGGGAAAAAAAGCCTTGAATGCTGGATCCATCCGTGGGCCTCAACTTCTCCACAGGCCTCTTCCATCGCTTGAATACTTACTTGGTTGTAATGGTTGTGATCATTTACCTTTCATCTCCAAGAGCAGAATATGCTGGAAGGAACACCATCCTGAAATGTGGGTAATGCTCAAACTACTCTTGCACCAGTGCTGAATGGTGAAATTGGAAATAGTCCCAAACAACTATTCATTTTCGCTCAATTTGCTCTGTATCTCCCTGCGGAAAGTGGATTTCATTGAGGAAGTTAAATGTAGAAGCCTTTCTGTGTTGTGCGGCTCCAAGACACTAGACTCTTCACAAGACTCTTTCCACTAATACATTACCATTGCCGTCCCCTTTACCATCTCTTCTCCCTCTTTCTACATCCTCAGCTCTTCTTGCTTCTCCTAAATCCTCAACTCTTCTTGCTCCATCTCCTCTTCCTATACCATATATTCCTTTCCCCTCATCTCTTTCTACCTCCTCCACTCTTCTTCTCCCTCTCAATATTACCCTTCCTCTCCAAAATCTTTCACTCTTACATTTCTTCCTTTTCCCATTCCTCTCTTTTTTTTTTTGGTCATTATTCTTTTCCCCTTTTATAGTTTTTGTAATTGAGATAGCTGTGTAAACAATTAGGAAATTTGCATCGCCTGTGTTGTGTATTACGGTACTAACTCAGCAGATTTTTATTTGGCGCTAACTGAGAACATTACAAGTGCAACTGAGAATTAAATAACAGAGTTTTGTTTGTTGTGTTTGGAAAAATGGTGATTTAAACCAATAAAAAGAGCTGCAATTGTTTTTCCCGATATATTCAAGTTTTGGTTGGCTGTTTGAACTAATGTGAAAACATTTGAGAATGTGATTTGTAATTTGCATGAAATAAAGGAAATTTTACAACCTGTTTAGGACAATTACAAAGAGTTCAGATCACCGTGTTAACTGTTTTGAGAACAGTGACCTGAGTTTGGAGAAATGTGTCAAATCGATTGAGAAAAACTGTAAATTAATAGTTTGATGTCATAAGCTTTTCAATTCATTCTACTGTGGTTTGACCGAATAACAATCAGCGCACAACAGTGTTAAAACATTCAGAGGTCAACGGATTTTTTTTTCTTGCAAAACAAGTAACTGTAAAACAGGAAACCACAACCATACTTCTTTAAACCTGTGTGTCGCAATGCAATATTGCATGCAATGACAAAAGGTTGACTGAGATCATCTGATCTAACATGTATAAATCATTTTATTAAATACATTTTGCAGATTTATGGAGGTCATCACAATAAATAATAAATTAAAATAAAGACTATTTACTTTCATCAACATTTGCCTCAGACCATCTTTCTGCAGCTCTAACAATTCATTAGGTCTGAATAAAAAAATATATTTTATTGTTGTCACTACAATACGCATTTGCATGTTGAATCTCAATATTCCCAGAAGAGTTTACCACATCTTTCACACAAATGATGTTGCTCTTGCAGTGAAATATATAATCGCTGTGTATGATCCTTGCAAATATATATATATATACAGTACCAGTCAAAAGTTTGGAAACATTACTATTTTTAATGTTTTTGAAAGAAGTCTCTTATGCTCATCAAGCCTGCAGTTAAAAAAAAACAAAAAAAAAACAGTAATATTATGAAATATTATTACAATTTAAAATAATGGTTCTCTTTTTTTATATATTTTAAAATGTAATTTATTTTTGTGATGCAAAGCTGAATTTTCATCAGCAAGTACTCCAGTCTTTGGTGTCTTATGATCCTTCAGAAATCATTCTAATATGATGATTTGATACTCAGTTATTATCAATGATGGAAACAGTTGTGCTGTTTAATATATTTTTTTGGAATACTTTTTTCAGGATTCATTGATGAGTAAAACGTTAACAGCATTTATTCATTAAAACAGCATTTATTCAAAATAAAAACATTTCTAACAATATAAATCGTTACCATCACCTTTTATCAATTTAACGCATCCTTGTTGAATTAAAGTACTAATTTCTTAAAAAAAAATAGTTATTGTTCACAAACTTTTGAACGGTAGTGTATATTGTTACAAACGATTTCTATTCTAAATAAATACAGTTCTTTTTAACTTTTTATTCATCAAATAATCCTGAAAAAAGTATCTCAGGTTATAAAAAAAAATATTAAGCAGCACAACTGTTTCCAACATTGATCATAAATCATCATATTAGAATGATTTCTGAAGGATCATAAGACACCAAAGACTGGAGTACTTGCTGATGAAAATTCAGCTTTGCATCACAAAAATAAATTACATTTTAAAGTATATTAAAAAAGAGAACCATTATTTTAAATTGTAATAATATTTCATAATATTACTGTGTTTTTTTTTTTGTTTTGTTTTTTAACTGCAGGCTTGATGAGCATAAGAGACTTCTTTCCTTTCATGTTTCCAAACTTTTGACTGGTACTGTATATATATATATATATATATATATATATATATTTATATAAATGAATATTGTAATAGAAATAGCTCATGTTATACAAATAGAGTCTATTCTATTGAGAAGTAACAAATGTAAAAAAAAAAAAAAAAAATTCCTGTGCTTTATTTATGTTAGCCCACTGTTCTTTAATTGGTTGTATTTATTTTGAAGTAGCTATTCTTGCTTTCATCCTACTTGTTAAAAACCTCAAATAAGATATTAACAGAGAAAGAAAAATAAAGTTTACCCAATAGCCTCCAGCATGGATTACTTTTAGTTATGTGCTTGAAAATGTGATCAAACTGATGAAGCTCTGGTGTTCTAGGTCATTAAAGGCTGTTTTTGTGTTTCACAATGTCTCAAGTCTGATTGTTGATTTCAGAGGAAATCAAACTTATGGTTATTACAATCCTTCAGTGTTTAAACTGGTTTCTCAATAACTTTCCATCCTCCTCCCCAGATGGCCACAAATCCCTAAAGCATATGTAAACAATATGATTTTCTTTCTTCTGCAGAACACAAGAAGATCTTTTACTTTCTTCTAGAACATGTCTATGTGAGGAAAGAAGTCATACAGGTTTTGAATGACATGAGGGCGAGTGAATGATCTTTGGGTGAACTATCAATTTAAGAATAGGTTTAGGTAGACCTGCAAAGTGCTTGTAATTTCCTTATCAAACTTCAATTTATTGTTAAATGGCAAGTAAATTGTGTAGTTTCTGCTTCTCTATTTTTATTTTCCCATAAAGATCCTCCCCTTTTGATAAGTTATAAAATGAGCACCGAAACAGGCATGTTGTTTCATTCTCCTCCTGATCAAAGATGGATCTGCAAATCTCAGTTTTTCTTCTCTTCATTCTTTTTACTGCAGGTACGAAGACAAATAGTGTTTGTGATATTTAATTTTTTTTTTTTCATTGGATCTCTCTCACTGTCTCTTTGTTTTATTACTAAAGGACACTCTCTCATCTGTTATGAGTGCTCGGGTCTGACGGGTTCTTGTGCCGATCAGAAGTTAAAAACATGTCCCAGTGGATCTTCCAAGTGCATGAGTTTAACAGCGGTATCACAAGGTAAGACCAGCATGACAGATCGAGTGGTGTAAGTGTAACTTCTTATATACTGTAACTGTGACTCGTTTTCTTGGCAGAATTTACTAAATCAATCACAGAATATTCTGTTTATTTCTGATTGTTTTGCTAAAAAACTTTTTTACATATTTATAATTATTCCATCAAAATAACACGTATTGGTCTTTTCTGTTTAATTCATATTTTAGGTCAAATTAGTGTAAAAGTGAAGATTAAAGATTGTGCTGTTGACTGTCAAAGCGGGTCCATGAACTTCGGCATTTCAAAGGTGTCTTCTTCCTGCTGTAACACAGACCAGTGTAACGTCAAAGATGCTCCAGGTATTGTGCTTTACTGACCTTGTGCAAATGACTATCTTCTTTAAAGTCAACATTCATTTTACTTCCAAAGGACATTCAATCAGGAAATAAAATACAGGGTGTGGCTCGTCTGCTGTGAACTGATTGAACGGAGCTAATGGAGTGTTGTTTCATTAGATATTATATTTTATACAAAAAATCTAATTAAACTAATACCTGTTTTCCTCCTGTAGATCCCTCTAACATCCCCAATGGAAGGAAATGTTACTATTGTGATGGACAGACCTGCTCAAACACAGTGAGCTGTTCAGGGACTGAAGATCGGTGTGTTAAAGCAACAGGTGAGGATCTGGAAAAGGACGAAGATTGTTGTTATTTTTGTTTCTCCACCATTTATTTTAAATATTTGATACAAATCACATACAGCAACTGCCAGCTTAGACTAACCTTTGTTTGCTTTCTTTTCATCAGGGACTGCTGGAGGTCAGTCAGCTGTTGTAAAAGGCTGTGTGTCTAAATCTATTTGTGACGCCACATCATTTATTCCAAATGCTGAGGACATCTCGTGTTGTGAGGGGAACCTGTGTAACGGGGCTCAGAGTGTCACCCAGAGCTTCCTGTTCCTCTGCTGTTCTCTGCTCTCCTACTTCATGATGCACTGAATACAGCAGATCTTCACATTCTACAATCAGACATGCTGTACTGAATATACTGTATAGCTTGTATTTTTCTGTACTAAATTGTGTTCAGATGTGATAAACTGAATTAATACAGGAAAATGTATGTATTCATCACCGTATTTCAGGGTTTATTTTTAAATCTTCATGATGTAAAAAAGTGCGTATATTTTTTCTTAAATAAAAAACTATTAAATCATCATCATGTCCAGAAGAAACAAGTATAGCCTATGATCATTATTTAATTATTCAAAAAGGAAATTTTCACCTTTTATGTTTTGCATTTGTCCTACAAACTAAATTTCCACTAAATAAAAAAATATATATTTTGCTGAATAGGCCTACTTTTGCTCAATACTTTTTTGTTTTAAGTGTTAAAACTAGCTAGCAGAAGAGGTATAAAGTTAAACTGATACATCCAGGGCTGGACTGGGACAAAAAATCGGCCCGGGCATTTTGGCCCAGACTGGCCCACTATATGATCATAAACACCACCCATCTTTGCACGCCCTTAATTATATGCATACCAACTCCTATTCCTTAAAACCACTAATGCCATGTAATGAGTGAGTATAGGAACGAGTGAAAATTTGACATTTATTAATTAATACAGTTGAACTATACTCCACAGTGATGAATCCTAAAACAAGCTATAAGCTGCAATGGCATAGCAATACCAGTGTTTTTCACAGGATTTTTGGTAAAACTGTGGTGGGTGGACCTTGGTTCTTCTAGGGGGGTCCGGGGGTGTGTCAACTGTTAAAATGTGTCAACTGTACATAGTAAGTTTAGTTCAAAACCGTATTTAGCATAATTTATCAGCAGGTGGCAGCAGATAGTCTTGTGTAGCCTACACCTATGCATTTGCTTACTGTATCAAACACGCAGTGGAGACTGCAAAGATATATATATATATATATATATATATATATATATATATATATATATATGTTAAAAAAAGAAGGCTTGTAAAAACGTAAAACATTATCTTTAAAATGGAAAAACTACAAGCTGAAGAACTGAAGAAAACAGGCTTCATAGTTATAAGCCACACATAAATAAATAAATAAATAAAAACAAGGGGCACAACAACTTGTCTCTGGAACCCTTTCAGCCCCTAAAAGGCACATTTTAGTACCTTTAAAGTAATACGAACCCTTAAGGAACTTCAGTGGGTAAATATGGTACAAAAATGTCCCTTTAAAGGTATTGCCCCAGTGACAAGCTGTTGATCCCCTAAGGAAACAAGTTTTGTACCTTTTTTGTGTGTGAGAGTACAGAAACATCTAAATTTCACTGATGATTGACAGTGCTTTTTGTGTTCTACAGAAGAAAGAATGTCATGCAGTTAACGATGACAATGTTTGATTCTGTGTGAACTGTCCCTTTAACCATATTTACCTCTTACACAGGATTTTGCAAGTAAATCATACAATATCTACTGTTTTTATTTTATTTTCCTTCCGTTAAACTTTTTTTGTCATAAAGACCCTCACCCTTTTGGTACGCTAAAGGGCGCTGAAACAGACACATTTAATTTACCTGCTGATCAAAGATGGATCTGAAAATCACAGTTTCACGGGCGACTTTTGGACCTCACTGCATAAATATAGGAGATCATTTTACATCAAAGATATTTTCTTTCTACTTTGAGTTGTGCTTCACCAACTGGCTGTCCAAATACTGTAACATGCCTCTTTGTAATGCCCACCTCAACATGTGAGAGTCGCATGATGAATCAAAGCTCATCACAAGCAGCTTTTCCACAATTTGAGAAGGTAAATATTAATATATATAGAAGGTACACACCGTCATTCAGACAAACACTAAACACCATCATGGTAACACACATGACATTAAAAAATGCAATAAACATTAATTCAACAACATTAGATGTAACCCCTAATGTAATGTGAGTGTCACGCAAGGAATTGTGGGTTTTTCACTGTAAAATATGCAATGACTTAATCCAATCCAAAAACTCCAAAAACTCTATTTTATTCACAGTTATTCACCGTATACAGTACGGAAACTTTCTGTTAACCAATTATCAGTTTTTCACCGTAGCATCGTTTTTTACCAATAAAATCACAATCATGTTTTACAGAGCAGGGTTTCCCGCAGAACATCGGCGAGATCCTCACACTGCCTCCACCGGCCGGTCATTGTACCACGGTGATCCTGGTGCCGTCACTTCCGCAGGTAAACGGCACACATCCATTATGAGGTGATCTTCTTCCACTGCTCCAAGGTCCAGTTCTGAAGCTCGTGTGCCCATAGGCACTCTCAGTGGTGGACAGGGGTCATCATGGCACTCTGGTTGGTCTGTGGCTGTATTGCATCAGAGTGTTGTGACACGTTCCCTCCATAACCACCATTAAAATTTTGCGAGACTTGTATCACAGTCGACCTTCTGTTGTTTGGACCAGACGGGATAGCCTTCATGCCCTTGTGCATCGATGAGCCTTGGGCACCAACACCCTGTTGCGGGTGTTTGTCCATCCACAGATCACTGTTAGTAAATTCTCAGCACTGCTGACCAGGAGCGACACACAAGCCTTGCCATGTCTGAGATTTTCTGACCAGGTCACCTTGACATAACAATATGGCCCTGTAAGGTCGCGCTCGATCGGCCCAAAGCCGGCATCCGACCAGCGCGGAAGGTCTTTACGTGTTACTGTCTTTTCTCGTGGCAAAGTATTTTTTGATTAAATGCAATACATTTGAATATGTATTCTCTCGTTATTTCATCTGACTCCATAAATGAAGAGGTTTTAATGATATCCGTGCATCATTAAATGTGAGCGAATGTTTGACTATTCTTTTTAACTCTTTAATGAAAATAATGTCAAAGTCAGTTAGAATAATCAAATGTAACAATTTATTATGTCAGGTAAATATATCATGGCAATTTCATAATCAATTCAAAGATAATCGATACAAAACATCAAATGCTCTGGAATAAAGAGAAGAGATGCGAACCTGACATTATGAAATACATGAAGCTGAGAGTCTCACTCTCCGCCTCACGGGCTGATCTGAGGTACAGAAAGGCCCCGAACCCTTTGCTACATTCCATTATATAGACAGAACCTCTTTCACATGGAAACATCTGCTAACAATGGGAATTTACATTCAGAGTTGACACCTTTTGGGGGGTAGGAGACCATTTGTCTAGAGACCACCTTCCTTTGTGTGCCAGCTATCTCAAAACTCTTAAAAACCTTTACTTATTTGGAAATGAGACATTTGTACCAGTCACATTTTTAATGATACCAAACATGTATAATACTCTATGATAATTATTCACATCAAACCATATGTATTTTGGGGTAATTTTCATGTGGTCTCAGCATGAGAGAGGGGGAGTGGGGAAGAGGAGGAGAGATGTATTCTGAGGTGAGTCTTTGTGTCTCAAATGGTGAGTTCAAATGTTAATTTCCTTTGTTCTCTCAGAGAGTAGCTCTCTCTTCCAGTTCGTCCAGTTTTTCCAGTCTTCCAGTTTTACTTCTTTTAATATAAAAATAAATTACACTTTCAGTCTACTTTTTATGTACTTCTCAGAAACATACTTAAAATTACACTTAAGTATACTTATACTGAACAAATATTCTAGGTATATACTTGTACTTAGTCTTTCGATCGAGATATACTTAAAAATATAATGAAGTATTCTAACAGAGAGGCTCTTTTATAAATAGTAAACTATAAGTATGATGTTAAGTTCACTTAAACTTAAAACTCACACAACTTACAAGTATACTTGCAGTATAAAACTACTAAACTAGTGCTGAGAAAACACTACAAAGTGAACGTTCATAAACTAAAAAATGTGCTACAAGTATTTGACTTGTAAACTATAGGCTATAGGCTATAAGTTCACTTGTGGTCTAGTTTCAGTACAAATGATAAATGTAGTTGTATACTAGTTCTGTATACTCGAAGTTTTCTACTGTTACACTTAAAGAATGCTTAAAAGTATAATTTTATACATGAAAAAGTAGTACTGAAATTGTACACTTAATAGTAAACTACTAATAAATTGATATTAGTATACTTACTACATAAATCATACAGAAAAATATACTTAGGTATACATAATCAAATGAACTTTAAGTATACTTTTTAAGTACTTTTTTATTTATTTTTTTGTAAGGGGAATCCAACACATTGATTGCGAGAACTGATTGTTTGCTTAACATCTAATCTACCCAGACCTTAAAATGTGGCCTTGAGATGATCATCGATATTCCCTTCACCTGTGACTGGTCATAATGTTTTGGCTCATCGGTGTATAGCTCAATGCTTTTCTTTTCCAGAATTGTGCTGTATTGATATGTCTTCATTGTATTGCAACACAAATAATCAAGTTTTGAAAGTTCATTTCACAAGCAGCACCTGTTCTTTGAAATGATCTAGAAGAATGTCACTTTTCTACATAACTTTCTTGACAGTGCCCTTCATCCGTGTACAGAGTACTTTTAAAATCATTACATTGTTCTAAATCACTTTAGCATGCATTTGAGAGACATACCATACTAATTAAAGCATTATAGTTTGTCATGGTTTAACGTATAGCAAGAATATGTATATATATATATTTCTTTGTTCGTAATAAGTTTTAAAAGGATTCTAAAGCGTACTTTTGCACAAGGCTGGTGTTATTTTACACAATTATTTTAGTGAAGTGCTCTAGAATTTGATCAGTTTGATAGTAAAGCTCTGATTTTTATTTTTATGAGTTTGCGTGTGGATTATCTGTAAGACTTTTTTTAAAAGACAGTTCATGATTTCAAAAATCACTGTCATAGTGTTGTAAATTCCTAAACACGTTTTTATCATTTAAAATATCATTTAAAGTCTCTTTGAGTGAAACATGAATTGAAACTATTCTTGACCTGCATGGATTCCTAAAAATGTTCCATCTTAACACCTTAAGCAATACTTATGTAGTAACCTGACTGTCAAGATTTGGCAAAAAACTCTTGAAAACAAAAGCAAAACTTAAAAACTAAACAAGTTTGACCTGTATGAACAACAATTTACCCTTTTCAATATATGGAATGCAGAAAGTAAATGTGACACGTGAATGAGAAAATGAAAGAATGTTAATTTCCGGATTAACTATACATGTTTAATAAAGAGGAAGGTTAATTTCTTTATTAGACCATCGATGTTGTAATTAGTTGGCAAGAAAATATACATCTGGTTTCATTCTTTTTGTTGTCTTTTTCTTCAACTTTCACTTTCTCATAAAGACCCTCCCATTTTGTTAAGCTATAAAATAAGTGCAGAAACCGGCTTGTTACTTCATTCACCTGCTCATCAAAGATGGATCTGCAAATCTCAGTTTTTCTTCTGTTCATTCTGTTCACTGCAGGTACAAAGACAAATAGTGTTTGTTTTTAAGGTCATTACATCAATGTCCCTCTCTCATAGTTTCTCTCTCTTTTTAATTACTAAAGGACAGTCTCGCAACTGCTATCAGTGCACAAGTCTGTCGAGCTCTTGTGCCCAGGCAACATGTCCTGATGGATTTTCCAACTGCTTAGGTGCAACACTAGACGTTGGTAAGTCCAGTCTGATGGATTGAAATTTACTGGTGCAGCAACAGAGTTTACATAAATTATGTTGAACTCATTAAAGAACTGCTACTCTTTTTCTGGAAAGAATTGACACAATTGCAAGCATATAATGTTCTATATAAATGATTGAAATTCAGTTATTTTCAATCAAATTGTTATTCTAATAATGTAATTGAAAATTTTAGGAACATTTTAAAGCATTTTCATTAACGCTCAAGGCTCCATGTGAAAAATACTTCTAAAGCAGTCATTTTAGTTGATGTGAATTTATTTGACATATTTATATGAATACATTTTCTAAGTTTAATTGCTCATTCCTGTATTGTTTGTTTTTCAGTCAACTTTACTAAAGTGACCGTGAAAACTTGTGCTCCACTTGTCTGTCCAAGTGGGTCTATGAACCTCGGCATTGGAAAAATCTCTTCTTACTGCTGTAACACAGACCTGTGTAACACCCAAGATGCTCCAGGTATCGTACTTTACAGTCATAGACCAGTTTACAGAAAAAAAGAAGAATGGAACTTGATTTTCTATTGTGACATTACCTGTAAAGGAATGTTGCTTTATAGGAAGCACACGCTGTTATGTAATATTAGCCCCGCCCTTTCCACGCATAGCTAATCCCAGTAAATGAGCGGACAGGTAGTCGATTCATTCAATTATAAGCTATTTCCTCACAAAAAAGGTTTATTCAGCGTATTGAAGCCTCTCCTCCATTGACTTCCATTTTGAATGGCCTCTTAAGCCTCTTGTCTCCTTCCCTGCGTACCACAGCATCAGCATTAGCTTTTTTGACTAAGGTTGCAGGCTTGCCTTTAAGTGGCTTTGATCAGACCCGTCTTGATAGCTCCGCCCTCCCAAAGTCATAAACACACTATGCAACACAGGCACCTCCCCCATCATGAGTGGACACACCCCTTACTGCTGATTGGCAACAAGTCTGTTTTGGTGGTGCTTGATCCAATCCACTTGCAACAGCGCTTCTCAGAAACCGCTTACTGTACCTTTAACAACCCGAGACGCATATCTTACTGCAGTTCTACCAGAAAGACTCGGGAGGCAAAATAACGTAACAAGCATACATTTATTAACAGCCCAGCAAACAAGTATTGCGATATAAAGTTCTTTGGTGTAGTCCCCGTCCGTAGCTCGCAATCCGAGGGTACGGAATCTGAATTTCCTGCCTGAAGACGAAGGCAGGGGCGCAGCCGACCCCCGGGAGGTATGGGAAGGGAAGGTAATAAGTAAGTAACAGTTGAGTCTTCCTGGCAGAACTTACGCTAAAAAGCTTTCATTTATTAGCATGCAATAGTAACTGCAGAGCCGAAGCGCTGCATGGAAAAGGCAGGGTCTCGAGCACGAGATGTGGCGGAGCGGAGTGTCGTGCAACAACACAAAATGATCAGTTGTTGGTCATTTACATAGAAAACATTTAAAGTTTTTTTTTTTAAGTTTTAAAGTTTTAAAACATTTAGTTTTTTTGGTGCAGTGAGATGTTGGCGACCCTACAGGTTACTGTGATTTTGCCAACATGTTCCTGTATAAACATCCCTGTTGATCCTGGAGCAACAGTCCAATCAGCCAATCAGATTTGAGGGGTGGGTTTACAGTTAATGGCAAGTTTAGGTTTACAACAAGAGTTAGGGGCTTATACACCATTCCTATCTATCCTTCACCTCTGATTTTAGGGATAAGATATTGGTCAGATTAGGTTTAGGGTGTTAGGATTATGTTTCCGGACAGGAATGTTGTTCCATGATCAACAAAAGATGCTGATCCAGGACCATGTCTTAGCAAAATCACGGCAACCGTGCAGAATAAGACCAGGACCCTGTAAAGAATCTATTTTTCCTCCTGTAGGTCCCTCTAATTCCACCAATGGAAAGTCTTGTTACTACTGTGATGGAAAGAGCTGCTTGAACACAGTGAGCTGTTCAGGGCCTGAAGATCGCTGCATTAAAGCAACAGGTGAGGATCTGGAAACGGAAAAAGATTAAAGTCTTAGGTTTAAAATATTTGACACAGATCACGTTTAGCAATCTCCAACTTAGACTAACCTTTGTTCTCTTTCTTTTCATCAGGGAATTTTGGAAGCCAGTCATTGGTTGTAAAAGGCTGTGTCTCTAAATCTATTTGTGACGCCACATCATTTATTCCTAATGTTGAGGGCATCTCATGTTGTGAGGGGAACCTGTGTAACGGGGCTCAGAGTGTCACCCAGAGCTTCCTGTTCCTCTGCTGTTCTCTGCTCTCCTACCTCATGATGCACTGAATACAGTCTTCTACAATGTGATGAAATTCGTGCCACACTAGTGACCATATCCTTGTCCACGGTATATCCTGTGATGCTGACGAGATTCTCTGGCCTGTCCCAGACCAAAGACCGGATGCTGGGGCAGAGTCATTTTTGTTATTGTTGTTTGGTGTATTTCTACTGTACAGCACATTAAGGAATAAAAAATTAGCAAATATATACATTTGTAATGTCGTTTGTTGTGTTCATTGTGTGAAAAGGTTTTTGAGGGGGAGAACCACAAGCAATATAACTTAGGCTACATATTACCAGTTTTTTGTAGTATTGTTTTGAATTTATCTCACCAGTGTGTAAGACTGTTGTGTGTGTGTTTTTGAGGGCTTGTGTGTGGTGTCTGAGGGCAAAGTTTGGTTTTTTAGCAAGTTTGAATGGTTTTCAGTAGAGAGTTTCATTTTGACCTGCAAACAGGAAGTTTGGGGAAGTGAAGTTATGGATTTGTGTTTAGAGTTTTGTAAACAGGTGGCATCATTTCAAGAAATGTGTTTAAGCAATCGTAATATTGAGGGATGTTTCCCAGTGATTGTAAAAAAAGAAAAAGAAAAGAAAGTAAAATTGCATAAACATTGTTTGTGCCCCCTCTACAGGTGAAGATGATAAATATGTAAGTGTAACTCAAGGCCACAAGAGGGCGCTGCGAGTGCAGGTGAATACAGTTTATGAATGCAGCATTGGCTTTTTCTCCTTGTGCTCTACACACATATTTTTGTTTGTTTAAACTGAAACAAACAAATAAAAATGTTATAAAGAGGTCTGGGCTTCACTCCTGCTTTGTATTTCCCCATCTTTTAAGAAATCCACAAGTTTCTCAATGAAATAATTTTTTTTACGATTGCTAGGACAGATTTTTCAGTACTTTTAACAATTTTCCAAAACTCTTAACACAGTTAGCACTACATCCGTCTGTGTAAGCTATACTATTAACACAGTACTTGTTGCTTTAACACAAAATACATACAATTAACACAAATTTAAAATGCTTGAACTTCTTTTACACACAAGCTCAAACAAGACCAAAACAATGGATTTTTACTGCCAAATTTACCAATGCTTTAACACTGTATGTCAGAACAGATAACACCATGTTCTGAACCTAACCTTACAGGCTAAAGTCAAGGTAAACAGCTGTTTATATTGTGAATTGAAACACAAATATATCCCCTGTATTTTATTCTATTGTTACTGAGAAACAGCTGATTGAATTATGCAAATATATAAATGTGAGATTGGCCCCTACAACATCAACCGCCTTCTCCTGTTTTTAGAAGACCTGCACGAAAGACTTGTGCCAGAGGTAGAAAGGGGACAGGTGAGAGAATTGCCAATATACGTGATCACATGGGACGATGTGGCATTCCACCATTCCCGTGCAGTCACAGCATGGTTTGACGCCCATCCAAGGATGATGTCCCATTTCCTTGCCCCTTACTCCCCTTTCCTCAACCCCATTGAGGAGTTTTTCTCAGCCTGGAGATGGAAGGTTTTTGGTTGGTCTTTAAGGATATTCTCTCAAGTGTTACTCGTGCGAACCTGATTCAAAGGGTGTCTGTGACGTGAAAGAGGAGACATGTTCAGCTGAAAATCTGATGGTATGAAGTGGAAATTTACTGAAAGTGATAATATGAAGTAGAAGTATTATAGTTTAATCTCATCACATAATTGTCATTACTTGTCTATTGCAAGATTAACATGATTTCTGGAATTGTTTCTTTAGCCTATTATAGGAAGTTTGTCTTTTTGCAGGTTCCACTAAGGTGTCTGCCACAGCTAAAGGGTGTGCAACTCAATGTGAAGCAGGGACCCAAAAGGAAATAAATGGAGTGACAGTGTCTGTCCAGTGCTGTGACACTGATCTTTGCAATGCAGCAGGTATTGTGTTTTATTTGATATACATTTACATGTATTCAACTAACAGTGTCCTTTTTCCACCATGATTATTATAATTCAAACACAAGTGATTGTTCAGAATGAGCACAACATCTAATTTCAGTAGATAAAAACAGCGTTAAACTAGAAAAGTGTGAAAATAAGTTTTTTGGAATTTGTCAAGTGCTTTCTGAGAGTTTGTACTTTGTATTTTTAGAAAACTGATGAAATTGATAACGATAAACATGCCATTTTATTAACCACTGTTATTATAATTATTATTATTACTAAATTATTAATTAATACTCATTTCTGTATCATGTTTATTAGATGGAATGTATAAGGGAAGCTTCCTCCTGCTCTTCTCTCCTCTGCTCTTCTACTTCATGTTTCAGTGAATCCAGATTCTGCTCTTCAGATTCTTCAGCAAACACCAGTGAATATGATTCACATTCTGATGCATTGCTATACTTAATAATACTTAACTGAATAAAGCTTGTTTGTTGCTCTGCTGTTCCTTGTATCATGATTTGATGATCTTAATAAACAAGTTCTCAAGTTATCACAGTGATCTTAACAGTTTGTAATTGTCCTAAACATTGTCCTAAATAACATTTTCCTTAATTTCAAGCAAATTACAAATCACTTGCATAATTGTATCAAAATACTGTGCACAAAATTTTCAAATGTTTTCACAGTTCATACAGCCTCCCAAAACTTTAATATATCGGGAAAAACAATTGCAGCTCTTTTTATTGGTTTTACAAAAATCATAATCATTTGTGCACCATTTCTCCAAATACAACAAACAAAACTCAGTTATATGTTAAATTCTCAGTTGCACTTGGAATGTTCTCAATTAGCCCCAGATACAAATGTGCTGAGTTATTACCATAATACACACAACACAGGGAATGCAAATCTCAAAAACTATAAAAGGGGAAAAGAAAAAAGAAGAAGAATGGGAAAAAGGAAGAAGTGTAAGAGAGAGGTTCTGGAGAGGAAGGGTGGGTAACAGTGGAAGAGGTAGAAAGAGATGAGGGGAAAGGAATGGAGCAAGAAGAGTTGAGGATTTAGAAAGGAGTAGAAGGCAAGATCTATAAAGTTCATTGATTCAATGATAGCAGACTTTTATTAAATTTTTTTTACGAAAATTCATTGTTATACAACTAAACTTGTCATTACAGTTTTTTCCAATTGCTAACACACAATTTTGCAAACTAGGCTGGTTTTTATCAAAATACTTAACATAATTCACAAAACCACACAACAAAACTGCAAAATACCTCATATATCTTGCAAAATGAAGCACTGCAACCAAAACTACATAGCATTATCAAACTTTTGCACGAAATGGCGCACACTTCATTCATATTAGCAGATTTTTGTCTAACCAACACACTGTTGGACATAATGAAAAGCACTATCATCTTACAGTAATATGCTTTGCCATAATACTAAAATAGTTCAAATTGTAGAAAATTCTTCAGATTGTTCACATGCACAGAAATATTTGCAGATACACACACATGCAGTTGAATCATTTATATGTTTATTTTTCACCAAACAAGTCAGTGCAACATATGCACAGCGGATATATTTACATTGGACTGAACAAAAATATGCTCACAAAAGAACAGTAAACTGGAAAAGATTGAAGTGTTAATAATGATATGGTAGGCTACAACTACAGTCATATAGTAAATATAAGATAAAGTGAGAAGTAGGCTAATAGTAAATATAGAGTATAGTCAATAAATAAACAAACATAATACAGCAAATAAAATAGTCATGAATAGTATAATTATATAATATCATAAGTACAATAATATACTAATATATTGATAATAGCAGTTTATGTATAATACTATAGTAATAGCAATAGAATATGAAATATCAATTACAGAATATAGACAATAAAAAAGAATACATTAAATAATGACCAGTGAATAGTAACCAACAATAATTTTACAGCATAACTTTAATATATCTCTATATGGCTCTGGCTATTTTAGTCTGACTGACTCCGGTGGCCAACTAACATTACTATTACTAATTATATAATGACCAAATACTATCAGAAACAAATGTTCAGTCTTTCTTGTGAAAGGTAATTCCCCGAGACCTGTTTTCATTTGTGTGGCGATTTGTACAGCCCCAAGCATCACACACGAAGCAGGCATTTTTCTCAATTCCTGTAATGAGAGTTATGGGAAAGTTGCCCTCCGCAACATGGCGGCGCCGTTGATGTACAATCCAGTGGCCAATAGGGTGTCTATGTATTTATTATGTCTATGTGTATAACGGCTCTCGGATTAATTTCTACCCGGATGTAAGTGTGGAGGTCGCCAAAAGGAGAGCTGCTTTCAACCCGATTAAAGCTCAGCTTAGGGATGCTGGCATCGACTTTGGCCTTCTCTTCCCGGCGCACTTGCAAATTACCCACAATGCTATGAGACATTTCTTTGATTCCCCTCAGCAAGCTGCCGAGTTTATTCAGGGTGTTTTGCAAGTAGAGCTAACTACGTAAAGCTGGACTAATTCATTGTTGACTGCCTAATGGATACATTCAGAACCACCTTTGGAAATTTCACTGAGATAAAAAACAGTTCTCTCAGATCATTATTTCAAGTTATTTCGATTCAATTGGGCTCAAGCAGGCATTAGAGACGATGTCGCCCTCTGAAACATTATCTGGACAGAGTCCGTGTTTGTGTGATTTCTCAGGACACATTTCTGTCATATCTGTCAGGTGTGTGAGTGTGTGTGTGTCAGTGTGTGATTGTGTGTGTGTGTGTGTGTGTGTGTGTGTGTGTGTGTGTGTGTGTGTGTGTCAGTGTGTGATTGTGTGGGTGTCACTGAGTAAGAGAATTAATGTTACAGGTTTTTAAAATTGCTTACTCAATTTGTTTTTTTCTTCTTTTCTCGAAAGCCGTGTGGCTTGTGTGTAGTTTCGAGAAAAGAAAAAAGAAATTGAGTAAGCAAAAAACACACACACACACACACACACACACACACACACACACACACACACACACACACACACACACACACACACACACACACACACACACACACACACACACACACACACACACGCACACACACGCACACACACACATGTCTGGTGCACTATCTTTGTGAGGACTCTCCATAGACATAATGGTTTTTATACTGTACAAACTGTATATTCTATCCCCTTACACTGCCCCTATCCCTAAACCTACCCATCACAGGAGACATTCTGCATTTTTACATTTTCAAAAAAACTAATTCTGTAAGATTGATAAGCTTTTGTACCCATGGGGACCTCAATTTAGGTCCCCACGGTGACACGAGTCCCCATGAGTCTGTGTGCATTCAGGTTTAAGTCCCCACCGGGGTAGAAAAACATGTCCATTGTAACATTTATTCTCTTATGCTTGTTCAGTGTGTGGAGTGAACAGGAGTTTTTCACATGTACATGTATGTGCACAAATACACTGTATACTGTATACAGCATGTATGCACAACTGATGAACTTTACAGTTATTGAACTGAATCAAAACTGAACTGGCTTGAGCTGAATAATGACAATATTGGCTTTACAGGATTTGTTAATATTGTGAAGCTGCTTTGAAACAATATGCATTGTGCTATAGAAATAAAGCTGACGACTCATTCAATATATATTTACAAAATAAACAGAAATACAATGGTGAAAATTGTATTTCTGAATTGCTAAAACACTAAACCCCATTCACTGAACCAAATGATCAATAGCCTAAACCAATTTGTCCAATAAATCACTCTTTCTGTAAAACAGTAAACAAGTTCAGGTAGTTACAGTTTTTCTAAATTGATCACTCACTTTCTCTAAACTTTAAACTCAAAAATACATTTTCAAACCACATTCAGAGAACCTCTGACTCTTTTGGCAAGATCAAACTATTGCCTCAAAACCTTTTTGTCTGTGCTCAAAATCAAACAATGCTTTCAGATCTTACACACAGCGAGTCAATTTTATAAACACTACAGATCATTCATTAGACACTACATCAAAAAGAAATAATAAAAAAAAATGGCTGAATGTCTCAAATATAAGTGTGAGCAGTTGTGGATTATGTTTCTAACCATTTTAAACATTTGACTGGTTAGTTGAACAACCATATTTCAGCACATTTTCATGAAATGAAAAACACATTTCTCTTATACGATCTCAAAGTATCTCATTTTCTGTGTATGAAAGAAATGTTTTGAATTTTCTAATTATTTGGCTTTAAAAAATAATCTTTTCTTTTCTTCTCATAATGATGAGGCAGTATATTTGTTTCAAATTTGTTTATTACAGTTTTTATCAATCGATTTGACACATTTCTCCAAATGAATGTAGTTGCTCTCAAAACAATTAACACAGCAAACTAAACACACTTATGTTGTAAAACATTTCAGTATTCACTGCATAATGAAGCACTGAATTTTATTCTAATAATGCATTTATCATAAATAAATAGTAACATCAAAACCGCTTCTCAAGTCTCCAAAAGTCTAAACACATTTTTTGCTTTACACACATTTTGAGATTCAAAATTACACTTTTTAAATGCACTGAACACTGTTCTCTGCATAAGACACAACAATCTGACATGAAGTCACATGTTTGCCATTTCAAAACTCTGCCATTCAAAATGACACTAATCGGCCAATACATGAGCCACCTGGCCAAACACCTCAATGGTTCATAAGTATTACCATAAAGGATCAATCAGTTATCTTTGTTATTGCTAAAATCGTGTCAAAGACAGAAAATGCTTTTTCCACAATAAGAAAACTTTATTTCATTTAATGTGAAAATTTAATTATATCGCAGGATTTTTTTTATTTTGTTTTTTTTAATCAGTTTTAAAACCAATGTGTCGGCATTTGAAAAAAAAAAAAGTGCTTTAAATATAAAATGGTTTGCAGATGATGAAGTATGAATGACAAAAGTGTTCATGGATTTTGGAAAATATGGTCATTGAATGCATTTTGTGTGAAAGCAATGAAAAATGATTCACAGTTTGGTCTATATAGACTTCTGTTTCACTGAGTGAAGGATTTTGAAAATGTGTCTTCAGTATTCATGCTTGTTAGCAATTGAAAAAAAAACTGTAACTGCTCATTACAAGAGAAAAGTTCTCTGGAACGCTGTAACTAATTAACTAATTAACATTTACTACAGAAATAGCCACACATGTAAATTATGTACATTATTAAGTGTCCACATCTCTCAGCCAGAAATCAGAAATGTCTATTAACCAGCCAGAAGAGCCTCACAATGCCTTTATAACAACCAGCTACAAACAGCATTAAAACTTTTGTCTTGAGGAACTTTTCTAGTTTTCATTTAAAGCCATTAACTTACATTACTATCACCCATTAATTAAAACTGATCATTAGTTATTCTGGTGGAGAAACACTAACTGTGTGTGTTTGAGTTTGTCAAGTTTGTGTAGGACTTCACACGTTTCCTTGTTAAACACACCCCTTTCTGAACAGACATAAAAGGAATGGAAACATTGTTATTTCATTCTGTTCCTGATACATGATGGATCTGCGTGTGTCTGCTGTTCTTCTTTTAATTTTTCTCACTGGAGGTACAAGAAACAGCAAGTATTGAATGTATTATTTGGTACACTGAGGTCACTGAATGTCTCTCTCTGTCTTTAAGGATATTCTCTCAAGTGTTACTCGTGCGAACCTGATTCAAAGGGTGTCTGTGACGCGAAAGAGAAGACATGTTCAGCTGGAGAATCTAAATGTGCAAGCGGTACAGGCGAAATATCTGATGGTATGAAGTGGAAATTTACTGAAAGTGATAATATGAAGTAGAAGTATTATAGTTTAATCTCATCACATAATTGGCATTACTTGTCTATTGCAAGAGGAATATGATTTCTGGAATTGTTTCTTTAGCCTATTATAGGAAGTTTGTCTTTTTGCAGGTTCCACTAAGGTGTCTGCCACAGTTAAAGCGTGTGCATCTCATTGTGAACCAGGGACCAAAAAGGAAATAAATGGAGTGACAGTGTCTGTCCAGTGCTGTGACACTGATCTTTGCAATGCAGCAGGTATTGTGCTTTATTTGATATACATTTACATGTATTTAACTAACAGTTGCCTTTTTCCACCATGATTATTATAATTCAAACACTAGTGATTGTTCAGAATGAGCACAACATCTAATTTCAGTAGATAAAAACAGCGTTAAACTAGAAAAGTGTGAAATAAGTTTTTGGAATTTGTCAAGTGCTTTCTGAGAGTTTGTACTTTGTATTGTTTTTAGAAAACTGATGAAATTGATCAACGATAAACATGCCATTTTATTAACTACTGTTATTATAATTACTATTATTACTAAATTATTAATTAATACTCATTTCTGTATCATGTTTATTAGATGGAATGTATAAGGGAAGCTTCCTCCTGCTCTTCTCTCCTCTGCTCTTCTACTTCATGTTTCAGTGAATCCAGATTCTGCTCTTCAGATTCTTCAGCAAACACCAGTGAATATGATTCACATTCTGATGCATTGCTATACTTAATAATACTTAACTTAATAAAGCTTGTTTGTTGCTCTGCTGTTCCTTGTATCATGATTTGATGATCTTAATAAACAAGTTCTCAAGTTATCACAGTGATCTTAGCAGTTTGTAATTGTCCTAAACAGGATGTACATTTTCCTTCATTTCAAGCAAATTACAAATCACTTGCATAATTGTATCAAAATACTGTGCACAAAATTTTCAAATGTTTTCACAGTTCATACAGCCAACCAAAACTTTAATATATCGGGATAAATGATTGCAGCTCTTTTTATTGGTTTTACAAAAATCATAATCATTTGTGGACCATTTTTCCAAACACAACAAACAAAACTCTGTTATTTGTTAAATTCTCAGTTGCACTTGGAATGTTCTCAATTAGCCCCAGATACAAATGTGCTGAGTTATTACCATAATACACACAACACAGGGAATGCAAATCTCCTAATTGTTTCAAAGCTATCTCAATTACAAAAACTATAAAAGGGGAAAAGAAAAAAGAAGAAGAAGAAGAATGGGAAAAAGGAAGAAGTGTAAGAGAGAGGTTTTGGAGAGGAAGGGTGGGGAACAGTGGAAGAGGTAGAAAGAGATGAGGGGAAAGGAATGGAGCAAGAAGAGTTGAGGATTTAGAAAGGAGTAGAAGGCAATATCTATAAAGTTCATTGATTCAATGATAGCAGACTTTTATTAAAACATTTTTACGAAAATTCATTGTTATACAACTAAACTCGTCATTACAGTTTTTTCCAATTGCTAAAACACAATTTTGCTAACTAGGCTGGTTTTATCAAAATACTTAAAGTTTTTGCCCATTGCTAGAACACATTTTGCAAAACTTCGCTCACTGTGACAAAACTCTACACACAAGTAAACATGACACAACACTGGGAAATATACCATTCACATCTGTGTCAAATTGAAACTCTGCTATCAAAACCTAACATTCCTTTGTCAAAATGTAACTCTGATGACAAAATGACACATACTTGCATCATATACATACACTTTCAGATCAGGGGGAACACACTACTTTATATAAAACACTGCAGTCTTTGATTTTCACTGTTTATTCAGAAGGCATATTTTCAGGAGGCACATTTTCAAACAACCAAAAAACACAATACTGTAAACACAGAAAATCATGCCAATTGTGCATACGTAGGCTCATGGATCCCGCCGTCTATTGGGGTCTGGCCACAGGACCTCATCGACATCGCAAGCAATGTCTTCTCCCGCTAGGCACCGGGGAAAATATCCCCTTGCATGTCGAAACCATCCATGGATTGCTGTCACCTGAATGTCGCCGCAGGCCTGTTCCATTGCCTGCAGAAGAGGCATGTGGGCATGTGGTGTGAGGTCATATACGCGCCATCTCCAAGCTGAAAAGAATTCCTCTATAGGGTTTAAAAATGGTGAGTAAGGGGGCAAGTATACCACTTCAAATTGATTGTGGTTGGTGAACCAGGCCTGGACCAGAGCAGCCCGATGGAAACTGACATTATCCCATACCACTACAAACCTGGGCTGATCTGGTCTGTACAATTATATTATGGAGAGCAGAAATGTGAGTATATGTTGGCTATTGTATGGACCTAGTTTTGCATGATGATGCAGAAGCCCTCGAAGGCTTATGGCGGCACACAATGTGATATTTCCCCCGCGCTGCCCCGGGACGTGCACAATTGCCCTTTGGCTAATTACATTATGACCCCGTCGTCTTGTTTTGCTCAGGTCGAATCCAGCTTCATCAATGAAAATGAATTCATGAGGCTGTGCAGCTCCATCCATGGCCAAGATTCTCTGTAACAAAAAAAACGAACTTTTTTGTAGCTGGCTGACTGGTGTTCAGTTTTGCAAGTAAGTGCCTTCAGGTGTGTATTTGAGTGGTTGCAATAACCCGATGTGTTTTGTATTTTGGATACATGTGTTTTCCAAATGGCACCCTGAGATTTCATTTTTGAACGAAGTGTCTTATGTATGAAATAGAGTGTAGTATGCAGGACCAAGTGTGTTGTGTAAAGGAGTAAGTGTGTTGCAGAATTGCAACTAGAGTGCAAAGCAGCGCTTTTGTTTAAGGTATGGGTACATGTGTTTGAGGTATGGTAACAAAACCTTCATGTTGTGTTACTTTAGTCTAAGCATGGGTCTATAGTGTTCAAGCAACGGGCAAAAACTGTAACATAATTCACAAGACTACACACCCAAACTGCTAAATACCTCATATATCCTGCAAAATGAAGCACTGCAACCAAAACTACATAGCATTATCAAACTTTTGCACGAAATGGCACACACTTCATTCATATTAGCAGATTTTTGTCTAACCAACACACTGTTGGACATAATGAAAAGCACTATCATCTTTATATGCTTTGCCATAATACTAAAATAGTTCAAATTGTAGAAAATTCTTCAGATTGTTCACATGCAGAAATATTTGCAGATACAAACACATGCTGTTGAAACATTTATTTGTTTATTTTTCACCAAACAAGTCAGTGCAACATATGCACAGCGGATATATTTACATTGGACTGAACAAAAATATGCTCACAAAAAAACAGTAAACTGAAAAAGATTGAAGTGTTAACAATTAAGAATTGAGGTGTTTGACCGGGTGGCTCATGTATTGGCAGATTAGTGTCATTTTGAATGGCAGAGTTTTGAAATGGCAAACATGTGACTTTATGTCAGATTATTGTGTCTTATGCAGAGAACAGTGTTCAGTGCATTTAAAAAGTGTAATTTTGAATCGCAAAATGTGTGTAAAGCAGAAAATGTGTTTAGACTTTTGGAGACTTGAGAAGCGGTTTTGCTGTGTGTCAGTTTAAATAATTGTGCTGTGCATGTCATTGTAGTGTGTTAGCAATTGGAAAAAACTGTAAGGAACTTTGAAGAACACAATAAAAGAACATAAAAAAACATACATTTTAATTAATGCATTTGTGTATACAAGCTGAATTTATCATCAAATCAACACAGAACACACTTGTAGTTTTGATGTTACTATTTATTTATGATAAATGCATTATTAGAATAAAATTCAGTGCTTCATTATGCAGTGAATACTGAAATGTTTAGGCAAAAAAAAAAGAGTGTGTTTAGTTTGCTGTGTTACAGTTTTTCTCGATTGTTTACACACATTTTCTGGTACTTGAGACACAATGACCACAACATGTAACTCATTCACCAACCACCTGAACCAATTCTGCTAAACTACAAGCACAATTCCTGCTTTACACTCAAATTGTACTTCTAAAACACACTTTTTTCAAAACACTACACACAATTCTCTGCTTTTGGCACAATTTTCATGCAGAAAATCTCTTGTTTTCACAAGGAACACACTGCCAAATATGCACACTGACTCATCACATGGGCAAACACCCGTCACACAGTTTTACAATTAGCAATCAGAGCTTTAGCATAAAGGGCAACAGGTGAGCTCTTCAATGGAGCAATGGAGGCCAACACTGGATTTTTTATTTTTTATTTTTTTACTGTAACTGTATACAGTCAATTCTTCTGTTGTTTTGTATGTAGACACTGTATGTACAGCTTTGTGTTGGTTGGGATGTACAGTACACTGTGTACAATGTTTTTGTGGGAAAAATAAAATATATTTGTTACCATGTATTTGTGTGTTCTGAGTATACAGTTTTTGCCCGTTGCTTGAACACTATAGACCCATGCTTAGACTAAAGTAACACAACTTGAAGCTTTTGTTACCATACCTCAAACACATGTACCCATACCTTAAACAAAAGCGCTGCTTTGCACTCTAGTTGCAATTCTGCAACACACTTACTCCTTTATACAACACACTTGGTCCTGCATACTACACTCTATTTCATACATAAGACACTTCGTTCAAAAATGAAATCTCAGGGTGCCATTTGGAAAACACATGTATCCAAAATACAAAACACATCGGGTTATTGCAACCACTCAAATACACACCTGAAGGCACATACTTGCAAAACTGAACACCAATCAGCCAGCTACAAAAAGTTAGTTTTTTTTGTTACAGAGAATCTTGGCCATGGATGGAGCTGCACAGCCTCATGAATTAATTTTCATTGATGAAGCTGGATTCGACCTGAGCAAAACAAGACGACGGGGTCATAATGTAACTGGCCAAAGGGCAATTGTGCACGTCCCGGGGCAGCGCAGGGGAAATATCACATTGTGTGCCGCCGTAAGCCTTCGATGGCTTCTGCATCATCATGCAAAGCTAGGTCCATACAATAGCCAACATATACTAACATTTCTAGATGCTCTCCCTAATGTAGTTGTACAGACCAGATCAGCCCAGGTTTGTAGTGGTATGGGATAATGTCAGTTTCCATCGGGCTGCTCTGGTCCAGGCCTGGTTCACCAACCACAATCAATTTGAAGTGGTATACTTGCCCCCTTACTCACCATTTTTAAACCCTATATAGGAATTATTTTCGGCTTGGAGATGGCGCGTATATGACCGCCAACCACATGCCCACATGCCTCTTCTGCAGGCAATGGAACAGGCCTGCGGCGACATTCAGGTGACAGCAATCCATGGATGGTTTCGACATGCAAGGGGATATTTTCCCCGGTGCCTAGCGGGAGAAGACATTGCTTGCGATGTCGATGAGGTCCTGTGGCCAGACCCCAACAGACGGCGGGATCCATGAGCCCACGTATGCACAATTGCCATGATTTTCTGTGTTTACAGTATTGTGTTTTTTCAAATTTTTTTTTTTTTTGCTTTATCTGAATTCATGTTACTGCAATGTACAGTGCTGCAATGTAAAATATTGAGTAGGCCTATTTGCTTTTTTGGTTGTTTGAAAATGTTCCTCCTGAAAATATGCCTTCTGAATAAACAGTGAAAATCAAAGACTGCAGTGTTTTATATAAAGTAGACTAGTGTGTTCCCCCTGATCTGAAAGTGTATGCATATGATGCAAGTATGTGTCATTTTGTCATCAGAGTTACAGTTTGACAAAGGAATGTTAGGTTTTGATAGCAGAGTTTAGGTTTTGATAGTAGAGTTTCAATTTGACACAGATGTGAATGGTATATTTCCCAGTGTTGTGTCATGTTTACTTGTGTGTAGAGTTTTGGCACAATGAGCGAAGTTTTGCAAAATGTGTTCAAGCAACGGGCAAAAACTGTAAAAACAATATTCTCAAATATTTTACAGCACACTTATGTATGTACGGTCTGTAGAAAGTGTAACACTGAACCAAAAAAAGGCCTAAGTCATTATGATGAATGGAGAAGAAGTGTTTTCCATTCATCACAGTGTTTTACATTGAGCACATCAGTGTTCAACTGGTTCTTATAAATGTCTATTCATATGATGGTTTGTGTGTGTCATTTGAAAACAAAATACCATTTTGAGAAGAAATAACATTGTTTTGAATGTAAAGTTTCATTTTGGAGAATTGAGGGGTTTTGCCCATTGTGTGTGTTTTTTTGGATTTGTGTGTAGAGTTCTGAGAATATGAGGCATGCTTTCAGAAAATGTGTGTAAACAATCGAGAAAAACTGTAATTGTTTTGAGAGCAACTTGGAGAAATGTGTCAAATCGATTGATAAAACTGTAATAAACAAATTTTAAACAAATATACTGCCGTCATCATTATGAGAAGAAAAGAAAAGATTATTTTTTATAGCCAAATAATTAGAAAATTCAAAACACAAAAATTTCTTTCATACACAGAAAATTAGATACTTTGAGATCGTATAAGAGAAATGTGTTTTTCATTTCAAGAGATATGAAAAAATCCTGACTCTCACGGACTTAACGGACACGCGCACGCGGCAGCCATTGTAAGTCCACAAGTATTTGGAAAGTGCACATGAAGTGTGCCATTTGGGACAGGGCCAATAATCCACAACTGCTCACACTTATATTTGAGACATTCAGCCATTTTTTTTTATTATTTCTTTTTGATGTAGTGTCTAATGAATGATCTGTAGTGTTTATAAAATTGACTCGCTGTGTGTAAGATCTGAAAGCATTGTTTGATTTTGAGCACAGACAAAAAGGTTTTGAGGCAATAGTTTGATCTTGCCAAAAGAGTCAGAGGTTCTCTGAATGTGGTTTGAAAATGTATTTTTGAGTTTAAAGTTTAGAGAAAGTGAGTGATCAATTTAGAAAAACTGTAACTACCTGAACTTGTTTACTGTTTTACAGAAAGAGTGATTTATTGGACAAATTGGTTTAGGCTATTGATCATTTGGTTCAGTGAATGGTTTGGTTTAGTGCTTTAGCAATTCAGAAATACAATTTTCACCATTGTATTTCTGTTTATTTTGTAAATATATATTGAATGAGTCGTCAGCTTTATTTCTATAGCACAATGCATATTGTTTCAAAGCAGCTTCACAATATTAATAAATCCTGTAAAGCAGATCTAACAAGCCAATATTGTCATTATTCAGCTCAAGCCAGTTCAGTTTTGATTCAGTTCAATAACTGTAAAGTTCATCAGTTGTGCATACATGCTGTATACAGTATACAGTGTATTTGTGCACATACATGTACGTGTGACAAACTCCTGTTCACTCCACACACTGAACAAGCATAAGAGAATAAATGTTACAATGTGTGTGTGTGTGTGTGTGTGTGTATGTGTGTGTGTGTGTGTGTATGTGTGTGTGTGTTTTGCTTACTCGAAACTACACACAAGCCACACGGCTTTCGAGAAAAGAAGAAAAAAAACAAATTGAGTAAGCAATTTTAAAAACCTGTAACATTAATTCTCTTACTCAGTGACACCCACACAATCACACACTGACACACACACACACACACACACACACACACACACACACACACACACACACACACACACACACACACACACACACACACACACACACACACACACACACACACACACACACACACACACACACACACACACACACACACACACACAATCACACACTGACACACACACACTCACACACCTGACAGATATGACAGAAATGTGTCCTGAGAAATCACACAAACACGGACTCTGTCCAGATAATGTTTCAGAGGGCGACATCGTCTCTAATGCCTGCTTGAGCCCAATTGAATCGAAATAACTTGAAATAATGATCTGAGAGAACTGGTTTTTATCTCAGTGAAATTTCCAACGGTGGTTCTGAATGTATCCATTAGGCAGTCAACAATGAATTAGTCCAGCTTTACGTAGTTAGCTCTACTTGCAAAACACCCTGAATAAACTCGGCAGCTTGCTGAGGGGAATCAAAGAAATGTCTCATAGCATTGTGGGTAATTTGCAAGTGCGCCGGGAAGAGAAGGCCAAACTCGATGCCAGCATCCCTAAGCTGAGCTTTAATCGGGTTGAAAGCAGCTCTCCTTTTGGCGACCTCCACACTTACATCCGGGTAGAAATTAATCCGAGAGCCGTTATACACATAGACATAATAAATACATAGACACCCTATTGGCCACTGGATTGTACATCAACGGCGCCGCCATGTTGCGGAGGGCAACTTTCCCATAACTCTCATTACAGGAATTGAGAAAAATGCCTGCTTCGTGTGTGATGCTTGGGGCTGTACAAATCGCCACACAAATGAAAACAGGTCTCGGGGAATTACCTTTCACAAGAAAGACTGAACATTTGTTTCTGATAGTATTTGGTCATTATATAATTAGTAATTGTAATGTTAGTTGGCCACCGGAGTCAGTCAGACTAAAATAGCCAGAGCCATATAGAGATATATTAAAGTTATGCTGTCAAATTATTGTTGGTTACTATTCACATAATTTTTTATTGTCTATATTCTGTAATTGATATTTCATATTCTATTGCTATTACTATAGTATTATACATAAACTGCTATTATCAATATATTAGTATTATATTATTGTATTATGATATTATATAATTATACTATTCATTACTATTTTATTTGCTGTATTATGTTTGTTTATTTATTGACTATACTCTAAACTATTTACTATTAGCCTACTTCTCACTTTATCTTATATTTACTATATGACTGTAGTTGTAGCCTACCATATCATAAGTATTACCATAAAGCAGTGATTCCCAACCCCCGGTCCCCGGGACCGGTGCCGGTCCGTGGACCCGTTAGTACCGGGCCTTGAAATATTCCTAGAATAATGTTTTTATTCCCTTTCTTTTTTCTTTTTTTTTATAATAATAATAATTGTCTTTTTTAAATACTTTAAGTGCTATGACATGTCATCGTATTTAATCAAAAACATAAACAATAAATAGATGTGTTTTGTGAAAATGTGTTTCTTTGAGCGCCTTACGATTGCTTAGCAACGCGTCGAATCTGAACGGACTGAAAAAAAGCGCGTTGCACCTGAAGTGACAGAGTGGAGAGATGAGCGGGCCTCAACAAACTTCAATGGCTAATTTCATTGCGGACAGTTCCGGTAAAAGGAAAGGCGATGGCCAACTCAAAAATAGCGAGCGAGAGAAAAAAAAGTCAAGCTTCAATCGTAAATACAATACCTCATACATTGGGGGCTTGGCAAAACTCTCCTTCCCAAAGAGTAGGAGAAAAGTAGGAGTTCGTCAATAAATGTGGATCGAGCGTGTGCCCTCAGAGTGCTCAGGAAAGCAAAGTATTCTCACATTATTCCTTCTAGAACGGTTTTCTAAGTCGGAGTTTCGCCCTCTTCCGTTCGTTATCCTTCGAAAAAGCTGCGCACATTGTTTCCAGAGAAGCCACGCCATCCACATCGGTGAGCGATTCTTCAACATCATTCTTGTTGCACAATCATTAATGAGCAATACATTTGTTACCGTATTTATTAGTCGTTGTTAACACTAAAATACTTTTTTTGTATTTTTATTTGTTAACTAAAAATACAACAGTTCATTGTTAGTTAATGTTATCTCAGGTCCTTTAAATAACATTAACAGAAACAACTTTTGATTTATGTAGGCCTATAGATACAGACGGTTGGTCTGGGAACGCCCCCGGGAACGCCCCGTCACGTGATGTGAATTTAGCCCGTGGGGGAAAACATTGCCTTGGCGCTCATTGAAATACACGGGGCAATCATGCTGAAGAGTTGCTGTGTCGTTTTCTGTACCGCCAATAAACAAACAAATTATGAATTGATGTTCTACATCCTTCCTAATAAACACACAGAACCAGAAAATTAGGACAAAATGGCTTTTGAGCTTTCTTTTTTGAGATTACTGTGTGAGTAGATCCCTGTGTGATATAGTAGTGGGTGTTAAACTCGTATTAGGCAGTGGTGGGCTAGTTTTGTCTACATCCCTTACGAAAAAGAACTATATAGTAATCCTATAAGATTTCTATAGTAGTGTATAATACTTATGTGATGTTCTGTAATACCTCTATAGTACTTCTATAGTAGCCTATGTCCCAAAATACTATAGTATTCCTATAGGATTACTATAATATTTTGTCCCAAAATACTAAAAGATTCCTATAGTTGTTTTTCATAAGGGATGTCTCATTCACATTAGTGTTATCAGCTGAAGGCTCATGACGCGAGCCGTGAACCTATGGAGTAGACTGCAGTCTGTGAGTTACTAGAGGACTTTAGGGATAACTGTCAGCACAGTCCCTCTGCAACTTCGTACTACTGATCACCGTTTTACAAAAGGATTAATAGTTTGGAGTGAAGCATACGTACAATTGGTAAGTGACAAGGTTTTATGGAGTTATAGTATGCAACATAAGTTGATTGAGTTATAGGCTAATGTTACCGCTACAGCAACCGCGATGTCTTGGAGATTCAACCAGATAACAAAATATGTCTTGGAAACGACACCTCCGGCCATTTGGTTGGGTCATTGACCCAGTTTTTAATTAAATAAGGGATATCATAACCTATTGCAGTTAATTTTACAATGTACCGTTGCCGGTCGGCAGGTGTCAATGACTCGCAATACCACATTTTTGTCATTCAAATACACACGATGTTCGCAGTGTTTTCCCCCACGCCGACTCCACCCTCGCCACGCCCCCAACTATGACTAGATGCCGACTGTATGTATAATGAATTAATAAATGTGGAAATTACCATTTACTGAGACGGTTAAATGATTTAGAAGTTTTTTTCATGTTAACTGCACGTGTCAAAGATGAAATTAATAAAAGAAATTGCTCAAATATTTTTCTTACTGTATTATTGTATTTATTTTCGAAACAACGTAAAAAAAACATCTAAACTTGATGAGACTTTGCAACTTGGTTTCAATAAAAAGCATTTTCATATTAAAAATATGTAAAAATAGATCTGTATTTTTGCTTGATTGTGCCGTTCCATATTCCTTTTATAAACAGCAAATGGAAATGGAACATAAAGTTACAGTACATTTGACTAAAAGAAGAAAAACCTAAAACCAAAGCGAGGACTTTTTCATTTCAGAAGACCACTCATTCCACTGTCGTCTACATCCTCTCTCTCACACACACACACGAAGAGCTACAAATGCAGCATTAAATGCACAAATATATTCTTCTATGTAACAATATGACCATAAATTGTTCACATTTACATTATTTAGCATATATGCAACCAGAGACCACAAGCACCACACCCATCCACAAAAAACACAGCAAAACATGCTTTTTGTCACTTGATGTCACACTGAAAAATTGTTCACAAGGCCATCGCATGCAATGACAAATGCTGACCGAGGTCACAGGTTTATTGTCACATATAGTTGAGGATGCAAATGCAAGTAACAAATGTAGATTTATTTACACACAAAAAAAAATAAAAAAATATCCAGGATATCAGGTAACAAAGACATGCAGCAGAGGCAGATTATTTACAATGACAATGATCCGACAGTTAACAAAACAAGAGACAATGCTTATATAGACAGATCTAAATAAATAACAGGTGTGCCGGTGCTGATGAGGTAGTAATCAGTTGATCAGTCCAGGTTATGACAATCAGCACAAAAACATACACACACGAACGGACCACGGTTAGCCAACCGTGACATTTATGTAGTTATAATGAGAATCACTAAAAATATTATACATACATGGCTAATCATTTGATGGCTGGATGGATGATGTAGAGTTACAAAAACACAATTTTTAGATGAGTTAAAATAGTTTTGAATGAATTGTTTGCTTTTGCAAGAGATGTGTGTCGTTTTTTATGTTGTTTGTGTGTGTTTTGTTGCTTTGTGTGTAGAGTTTTGAGAAAATAAGCCATAGTTTGAGAAATTGTTTGCAAGCAATTTTAAAAACCTGTAACATTTATTCTCATACACACACACACACACACACACACACACACACACACACACACACACACACACACACACACACACACACACACACACACACACACACACACACACACACACACACACACACACACACACACACACACACACACACACACATGCTTAGCCAAGTCAGAAGTCAACTTTATTTTCTAAAGCGTGTGTGTGTGTGTGTGTGTGTGTGTGTGTGTTTATATTATGTATGTACATATATATTTACACTATGAACAGATATTCAAGGGGGGTAAAGTAATTTCTTTCTTTCTCAAAACACTGAGTTTTGATGTGATACATTTATGTATAGGCTAAGTGTATTCACACATGATCATTGGGTGTAGGTCATCAGTAAATGAGTGTGGCATTTAAATGGCAGTGTTTCCTGGATGAAACAAAAAGAGCTGTTAGTTTTGAAAGATGTGTGTAATGTAGAGAACTGTGTTTAAAGTTTCGCAAAAAGTTTGTTTTACAATAGCAAACTGAGTTTAAAGCGTATAATGTGCTTGTAGTTTTGCAGACTTGGTCTGAAGATTCGGTATGTGTGAATGGTTTCTCTGAGTGAGCCTCATGTTCCACTTTTAATGTCTAAGCAATTTGAAAAAACGGTAAAAATTCAACTATTCGTTGTTAGTTCATGTCATCTCAGGTCCATTAAATGATAACAGTTTTAATCATGTATTAGTAAATGTTGAAATTAACATTAAATTAGATTTATAGTTTTGTATTTTTCAATCTAAGTTCATGTTACAGTTTTTTACGATTGCTATGACAGATTTTTCAATACATTTAACAATTTTCCAAAACTCTTAACACAGTTAGCACTACATCCGCCTGTGTAAGCTATACTATTAACACATTTATTGTTGCTTTAACACAAAATGCATACAATTAACACAAATTTAAAATGCTTGAACTTCTTTTACACACAAGATCAAACAAGACCAAAACAATGGATTTTTACTGCCAAATTTACCAATGCTTTAACACTGTGTGTCAGAACAGATAACACCATGTTCTAAACCTAACCTTACAGGCTAAAGTCAAGGTGAACCGCTGCTTATATTGTGAACTGAAACACAGATATATCTCCTGTATTTTATTCTATTCTTACTGAGAAACAGCTGATTGAATTATGCAAATAATTAGAAGATCTTTTTTTTTTCTTCTGGTGCTTTTTCTGTTCGCATATTTTGTATTTTCACATTATTCCATTGCTAGAGAGAAACAGCTGATTGAAGTTATGCAAATATGGGACAATGTGGCATTCCACCATTCCCGTGCAGTCACAGCCTGGTTTGACGCCCATCAGAGGATGATGACCATTTTCCCCTTACTTCCCTTTCCTCAACCCCATTGAGGAGTTTTCTCAGCCTGGAGATGAAAGGTTTTTGACCATATAGTCCACAGGACCAAATGTCCCTCCTGTATGCAAAAGATGCTGCATACCAAGACATCACAGCTGAACACTACCAGGATAAGGCATGTTACTGTAAAAGATTATTCCCAAGATGCCTTGCCAGGGAAGATATCAGGTGTGATGTGGATGAGAACATGTGGACAAATGCAGAAGACTGGGCAGATTAGAAGATGACCTTTTCTGTTTGTATATTTTGTATTTTCACATACAGTAATACTGTAAATGGCAGCTATATGCATATTTTTGTTATCTTGCAAAAATGTCCTGTTGCAAATAAAGCCGTTACAGCAGTAATTCTGTCTCTGTCTTCTTTTTTTCATAAACCATACATTCTATAAAGCTACTCTAAGAAGGGGCATTTATTTTGTTGTATTGAATTTCTGCTGCAAAAAAACAACAACAAAATGCATTTACATTACAAACAAAACAAAAATGTAGAGACTTCAAAAGAAACTGCAGTGCAAAACACAATCTATGATCAATACATTATCTATAGATATAATAGATATAGTATAATATACCTATAGAATAATATGTCTGTTGTATAAGGGCAGACCTGACACATATAAAATAATGCAGTTTCTGTAATTCCATCTGATGTTAGTGTTTTTTATGACATTGTGCTATGATTGACTAAATGTTCCTGGTGGAAGAGAACATGTGTTAATGTTTTGGTAGACATGGTGTATTGTGTTAGTGTATTATTGTATTTTGAAAATTAGTTTTGCAGTTTAGTTTATAATGTGTGATTTTGAGCATGAAATTAACTGTTTTGCCAATTGTGTGTTTTAGGTGTGTTGGTGCGTTAAGAGTTTAGGAAACTTGTTAAATGTATTGAAAAATCTGTCATAGCGATTGTAAAAAACTGTAACAAATATTTACAAATGGAACTTTATTGTAAAGTGTCAAAAATGATTACTATTTATTTCTGAGAGTATGTACAAACATCTAAACTTGATGTGAATTTGCAACTTGGTTTCAATAAAAAGTATGTTCATAAAAATGAGCAAAAATAGGATGGTATTTTGCTCGATGGCTGTACAGTAAATGCTGTTTCATATGTCTTTGACCCAGAAACTGTGTAAATAGAAAATGCTAAGGACAGTACATTTGACAAAAAAACAAACAAACAAACAAACAAAACCAAAACCAAAACCAAAAGGGGGAAATTTCCAATTCTAGATGACCACTGATGCCACTTCTCAGAATGTGCATCTTCACACTGTCACACAGTGGTTGCAGCAGGGATTAAAAAGGCATGATCTAATCGCATAAGTTTATTTAAACAAATAATACAGTGCACAAAACAGAACCACCATTTAACTGAGACGATATTGGAACAAAGGAAAAACTGAAAACAAGCTCTACATATACAAACGTTAACAAAGGGAGGATATGAAAAACAGGTGGATTGAATTAATCAAACAATGACACACATGAATCTGATCCACAAATATATGAAGAGCTCCTACAAATGCAAGCATTAAATGCACAAATATATATGCTTCTTTGCAACAATATGACCATAAATTGTTTAAAATATTTATCACACAGAGGAGACTTTAAAGAAATTATGTTTGGTCAGTGAACCACAGACACATAATTTGAAGATTTTGCAATTGCAATTTTTTTAAATCCGATTAGAAGAAATGCGCATAAACTACGATGGAGACACATTTATAGATAAATTCCTCAATGCCCACTTTGGATGTGATTGGATAACTGGACTAACCAGTGGATCAGTTTCATTGCACAGCATCTCAAACGTTGGTTTAGTTATTCTGAAATGAAATTCTGAAATCACCAGCCCATGCATGTATATCAATCACTCCCCACTGTTAGACTTTGTAATTTCTACAGTTATTTACTTTAAATCCCCCAGTATTATACTGCTATTTCTCTTTACAGTAAATAACTGTGATTCCCATTGCATCATGGGCATTTTCTGTGACGTCTAACACCACATACAGAGACTTACTGTATTTTTTTAATTTGCTGTATACTAGGCTACTGTATTTGACGTAACGGTCTCTCTGGCTGGCACCATTCCATCGCGCTTTTTATTTCCTAATTTTTGCCTTACACCGCGTGTCTACAACGCTATAACAGCCAGAGGCTGTCTGTCTATATTGGACACATTGAAGCGACCGGACCATTAATACAAAATGCAAACCTGTTTGTCCCTTGTCAGAAATAACGTGAGCGCTTGGACTCGGAGTAGCCTACCGTACGTCAGAAATATAACGGCGCATCACTATACTCTGTCTGGGATTTGTCGTGTCGCGCCGGAGCATCCAATGTAATATCACTGAATTCACTTCACCGAGAGAGAGAGAGGAGACCAGCAAGGTAAAAAAACAAACATTCTGTGTGTGTTGACAGGATTGTGCCCAGTTTAACCTATGTTATAACATTAGCCTAACCTAACGTTACTCGTCAACATGGCAGTAACGAACTTTACCACGGTAAACTGCGCTAACGTTTCATTTTACAGACTTTGTTAGATTATTGAATTGTCGAGTTAAAATATGCCAACGAGCAACGCTTAGTTTACATTAACAATAAATTAACTAATGTGAAATTCTGTTTTGGTTGTATAGATAATGTTGGCCTACTGATGAGAACCTTTATAGTTTTAGCATTAGTTTGCAAACTATAACATATTATAGTTTTTTAAAATGAAATATTTACTTCCATTTTTATATGTGTTTAAAGGCAGCTGCAACAAAGCGCCAATTCGCGCCAGTGACTTATAGCAAGATTCCAGAGGTAGGCCATTTGTGATATATTTTGAGATAAGTTTTCTGAAATGATAGCAATATGTGAAAAGTGCTTTGGAGCCACTGGTGCAGACTAGGTAGAATACAATATCTTATAAAATCTCTATAAAATTGGCTAACTTTATATCAAATAAGTGACCTATGCATCATGTCTAACTTTATATTTATTACACAGCAAATGAACCAATCAGAAGATGGACCATTGTCTTTGTTCAGTCTCACCAGATTAAATGTATCCAGGTAAGCACTGCAGTAAAACTCTCACTAATTCATTCATACCAAATCTAGCATTCTAAACAACTTAAGTTTATATTTTTGCATTATTTTGATATTTTATTAGGCAGAAGACTCCTTACCATTGCAGTCCCACCTGACCAGGAAGGTCCTAATATCAGAGCACAGGTGGGTAAACTACTGTAGGAAGGAGAACGATCATCACTCAGTGATTTCTTGCATGTGTCTTACTGTGAATTTGTCTCAAACAGGAACCCCTTCACTGCAGACAAGCTGAAATGGGCTAAAATCATCGATTTCAGTCTTTCTCTCTATGGATCTCAGCATTTTTGGACAGAATTTAGGATTTGTAAGTATTAAAATTTAATCGGGCATAATTTAATTTGGTTATTTTGTATGCTATTTATTGACAAAAGCTGTTTACATATATATATTCTTAAGTTTTTGTAAAAAAAAAAAAAAAAGGAGTCAAGTATATTTGTATAGCGCTTTTCACAAAACAGATTATATCAAAGCAGCTTCACAGTATTAAATTAAAATAATACAACAAGGTTTGTTTCTAGTGGAATTTATTGATTGATAAAATTAAATTAAATCTCCCCAAAATATCCCCAACTGAGCAAGCCAAAGGCAACAGTGGCAAGGAACCGAAAAACTCCATCAAGTGACCTAATGGTGTCCTAAAACTCCATCAGGTGACCTAATGGAGAAAAAAAAAACCTTGGGAGAACCCAGGCTCAGTCGGGGGCCAGTTCTCCTCTGGCATTTATGAGCTAGAGGCCGGATTGTAGTTTGAACTGTGGGATTATATGAATGCCTGGCTGAAGAGATGCGACTTTAATCTAGTTTTAAACTGGGAGAGCGAGTCTGAGCAACGAACAGTATCAGGAAGACTATTCCAGAGTTTTGGAGCCAAATGTGAAAATGCTCTCCCTCCTTTGGTGGTTCTGAATATCCTAGGTATGACCAAAAGCCTTGAATTTAGTGATCTTAAAGAGCGCGATGGATTATAGGGCGATAGAAGATCCGTTAAATAGACTGGAGCTAAGCCGTTTAGGGCTTTATAAGTCAGTAGCAATACCTTGTAATTAATACGGAACTTTATAGGTAACCAATGCAGTGATGATAAAATCGGTGTTATATGATCATATTTTCTTGATCTCGTAAGAACTCTAGCGGCGGCATTTTGGACTACCTGTAGCTTGTTTATTGAGGATGCAGGACAACCAGCTAATAAAGCATTACAGTAATCCAGTCTCGAGGTCATGAATGCATGAACTAACTTTTCTGCATCAGAAACTGATAGCATATTATGTAGCTTAGCAATGTTTCTAAGGTGGAAAAAGGCTGTTTTTGTAACATGAAATATGATTTTCAAAAGACAGGTTGCAATCGAGTATAACACCCAGGTCTTTTACTGTAGAGGATAAAGTAACAGGACATCCTATGATGTTAAAGTTGTATTGTGCGAGGTTTTGTGGGCGGTTTTTTGAACTGATAAGTATTACCTCTGTCTTGTCTGGATTTAATAAAAGAAAATCACGCGTCATACAATCTTTTATGTCTTTAACACACTCTGTCAATTTGGATAATTTAGCGTTTTCATCCGGCCGTGATGAAATATATATTTGAGTGTCATCAGCATAACAATAGAAACAAATTCCATGTTTCCTTATAATATTTCCAAGTGGCATCATATATATTGAGAATAACAGAGGGCCTAACACAGATCCCTGCGGCACTCCATAGTTTACTGGAGTTATGATCGATTTTTCTCCATTTAAATAGACAAAATGGTAGCGGTCAGATAAGTATGATCTGAACCAGCTTAATGCTTGTCCTTGAACACCAGTATCATTTTGTAGTCGATCTAAGAGTAATGTGTGATCTATAGTATCAAGTAAAACTAGTATTGAGATACAGCCTTGGTCAGAAGCTAAAAGTAAATCATTTGTGATTTTAACGAGCGCAGTTTCAGTGCTATGATGCGGTCTGAATCCAGACTGAAACTTTTCATAGATATCATTTTCTTGCAAGAAATAGCCCAGTTGAGCGGACACCACTTTTTCTAATATTTTAGACATAAATGAAAAAAAAAAAGGAGGTTAAAAATAATTTGACACTAATATTTTCTCTCTCTCTCTCTCTCTCTCTCTCTCTCTCTCTCTCTCTGTGTTTTATATAGTGTTGGAACCGGGATCTCCTCTGAAGGACTGAGTACATTTGTGTTTGTGGACACGCATACAGACCAGGGAACATTCTGATGTTGTGAGCGAAGTTCTGAACAGGAACCAATCTTTGGAGAAGTTCATTTATTCGCAAAGGTGGACAAAAACATTGTGTTGGCTTTTTAAAGATTATTTTGATGATGACTTTTACTCCTATGCTGTAGAAAAGATGGTGGAGTAGACAGTCAGACATTGATAATGATAAGAAATGTTTCTTGAGCATCAAGGATACTTCTTTCAAAAACATTAAGACAATTAAATACTTTTTTTTTGGCCACCAGTGTACATGAATCCAACACATTTTTGTAATTAAGTGAAATTATTTTTAAGGTGGGGTTATGTGTCATGTATTGTGAAAAGAACTGTGTTTTGTCCTGTGTTGGACATTTCCTTTTTGACTGCTTAAAAATGTATTTATATTCTGCAGTTTTATGAACGTAATGGTTGATATTTCATTATAATAATTGTATAAGCTAAACAACCAATGACTCTACATTCATTTTGTCAAATGCTAACGTTTTGTTTATGATTTTATGTATGTTTTTAACAATGTGTGCAGTGAAGGACAGCACATAATGTGTTAATTTACACTGTGTTAAATGTGTTAAAAAACACGTTTACACATCTTTGTGCTAACCTTTCTGACATATTTACTTTGTTAAAATCATTAACACAATGAATGAGTTAAAATTAACACAAAAAACAATATCCCTAAACTCACCCATTAATGTGTAAAAATTTCACACATCATTTCCAGCATTGGCATACTGTTTATTTTGTGATATATATGAAATGTTTTAAATAAAAAAAATTGTATTTTGTGATAACTTTGTCTAATTGGTTTGTATGTCAATAGTACTTATGTAGGATAAAAATAAAATTAATAATATATCAAAATTATGAAATCTAATTTATATTTAGTACAAATAAAAAAAATAATTACAGTAGTGTACTGATTAGCTTCGTTTTTACAGTAATGCACTGTATTACACAATTACACCATGTACTGTAAAACTGAAATACGGTTTGGTACTGTAAATCTTAATACAGTAACTTACTGGCAACAGTGTTGCCATTAAGTTACTGTAAAAAAAACCTTGAAAAGTCTAACAGTGCCGGTAACCACAACATTACAGTTTTTTCCAGTTGCTAACACACAATTTTGCAAACTAGGCTGGTTTTATCAAAATACTTAACACAATTCACAAGACACACCCAAACTGCAAAATACCTCATATATCCTGCAAAATGAAGCACTGCAACCAAAACTACATAGCATTATCAAACTTTTGCACGAAATGGCACACACTTCATTCATATTAGCAGATTTTTGTCTAACCAACACACTTTGGTTGGTTAGACAAAAATTGGACATAATGAAAAGCACTATCATCTTTATATGCTTTGCCATAATACTAAAATAGTTCAAATTGTAGAAAATTCTTCAGATTGTTCACATGCACAGAAATATTTGCAGATACACACACATGCTGTTGAAACATTTATTTTTCACCAAACAAGTCAGTGCAACATATGCACAGTGGATATATTTACATTGGACTGAACAAAAATATGCTCACAAAAGAACAGTAAACTGAAAAAGATTGAAGTGTTAATAATTAACCATTGAGGTGTTTGACCGGGTGGCTCATGTATTGGCCGATTAGTGTCATTTTGAATGGCAGTGTTTTGAAATGGCAAACATGTGACTTCATGTCAGATTGTTGTGTCTTATGCAGAGAACAGTGCATTTAAAAAGTGTAATTTTGAATTGCAAAATGTGTGTAAAGCAGAAAATGTGTTTAGACTTTTGGAGACTTGAGAAGAGTTTTTGCTCTCTGTGTGTCAGTTTAAATAATTTTGCTGTGCATGTCATTTTAGTGTGTTAGCATTTTGAAAAAACTGTAAGAAACAAGGCGGACCTCTAGTGGAGTCAATATGCAATTACATCACAAAATGCACAACATCCCCCTTTTCCTCAGGGAAAAATACTCAAGTCCTCGCTGCAGCCACATAGCTGGATCAGATCCAACACGTACTGGACGCTGTTACGCGCATGCGTGGTGTGTTTTGGTGATGTCATATATGCATGCGCACTAGAAGAGAGTTGATCAGTGATGTGATCAGTTTGTATTTTAAACTTAAATTCAGTATTTTTTAATTTTTTAATGGACGTACATGTCCTACAGACACTGAACAGCAAATTAAGAGGAACCTTATTTATAGATCACTGTGGAAAAATTAGCCATTAAAGAAGGAACTCTTACCAGACAAAATATCTTTAAGCACTTTTTTTTTCTTTTTTTGACATCTGACAAGATTTCTTTTCTTGATGCTGTTATTATTTTTGCATTTTCCCTTGAATGTGTACTGGTATGTTAAGTTGTTTACAGACCATATTGTATTGTAGCTTTAGGATTAAAATTACAGAGACAATTACTTGACTCAGTTTTGCTTCCACTCAACAGCAAATATGACCTGAATAAAATAAAATGGCTTAATTTTAAAATGTTCTATATACACGCATTAAAAAAATTTATAATACTTGCGGTGACGGCATGCTATTAATCCATCAAATTTAGGTTTAAAATCATGTGATTTAAAATGTTGTAAAATTAACTATTTTGCATGTATGTAGAGAGAAACTAGGATAACTTAAGCATCACATTTATGTAAATAATTATTCATCAATAATTACTTATTACTATTTATCAGTACTACTACTACACAGGTTAGAACATCATCTCAATACAATATTGAGCATACTAATACCCTCAAAATTAATTGGTTAAAAAACCTTCTTTGTGGAATTTTATTCCTAATTTTATTTTTGACCGACTTGGGGGTCTTTCTTTTTTACTAATGTGTGATTATAAAATTGACAAATTGCCAGTGAAACTTTCTGCCTTTCATGCTCAAGCTTTATTGGCTTGGAAACTGATCTACAAGCACAACTTCTCTCTGCACCGTTTTTTTTTTTATTTGGAATAATCGTTGTATTTTGTATAAACACAAAAGTATTTTTTTTAAAAGCCGGTTTGAAAAGGGTATTGTTTTAGTTTGTCATTTGTTTAACTATCAAGGATACCTCATGGCGTATGACAAGTTTCTTCTGCCCTTTAATTTTCCTGATTCCAAAGGAATTTGCTCTTGTATTTTCTGCAATCAATTCTGGTATAATTTCCTTATGTAGAGGTGTGTTGTCATCAGTTGATGTGCCCATAATTAACCCAGCTGACACAGTATGTGGTAAAATTTGTTTTTTTTACAGTACAAAAACAATAACAAATCTATTCGTTCTCTATTTTTAAAGGAGGTTGTCACCAAATCTTGCTCTATTGCTCTATTGTAAATGTGTTAATGACCTTGATTGGGAAAGTGTCTGTTATTACCTCACAAGTTTTTTTGTTACAAACAAGGTGAAAGAAATCTCTTTCAAGATATTGCACAAATTCTACCCTGTCAAACATTTCCTTAGTACGTTTAAGAAAGACATTGATGTAAGTTGCTCGTTTTGCTCTTTGCACTTGGAAAGAGTACCCCACATTTTCTGGCATTGTAGTCGTGTGAAAAAGTTATGGTATGAAGTGTCTGTTTATTAAGGAAAAGGTACTCTCTAATTTAGTTTTGCATTTTGAAAATGTAATTTTTGGATATTCAAAGTATGATAACCATGTGATTAAGGAGGCTTTTGTAATTAATCTGTTAATTTTATTAGTCAAATTTCACATCCATAAGTGTAAGTTTTCTAACAAAAAGCCCCTTTTCTCAGTATTCCTTAAAGAATTCGAAAATTACTTTTCTACTATTCATTCTAGTACTAATGTAAAAGCTATTAAGACTGTTAATTTGTGTACTGTCTTCAACATATTTGATTGATACAAAGGTCTTGTATTCTTGTGATTTATTATTATTTATTTAGATTTGTGTGTGTGTGTGTGTGTGTTTTTTCTTTGCTCCCCATGGCTCTAAAATTGTATGTTGTATTGTTTTGTTGTTTAAAAAAACAACAATATTGAGCATACATGTCACTTAAAGGTATAGCGGAGGATCTTTCCAAATTTTAGATAAGACCCGCCCTCTCCACTTTTTGAAAAGTTTGATTGATTCACCAGAATGATTGACAATTAGGAGGACCAATAGTTTAGACTACCCACCAGGAAGTAAAACATCCTCCGCTATACCTTTAAGACCAGCGCATTATAACCCAGAGATCGGTACTGCGCATGCATCTATGACGTCGCCAAAACACACCACCATCCTGTACGTATTGGATCTGATCCAGCTACGTCATCGTGCTACAGGCTGCAGCGAGGGGTGTCTCACAATACTAGCTATAAACAGGATATAAGAACACTAAATATAGCTCTTAACAGGTCCAATTTAGTCCACATATCAGGAACATTGTCCTTCTCATTTATAGCAAACATCTTGTTAAATAAGCAGTTCAAAGCTATTTAAATAGGGCTTATTCACCTTCTTTCCTACATTTAGATAGGTGGGCAAATGCATTTTTGTCTCAGTGCATGCATTGTTTTAGTTTGACAGGGTCGGCGCTAGCTTAGCTTAGCTTAGCTTTAATTTTTCACAGAGCATTTTCTTGAAGAGGAACGTAGAATTTACGTATAAATAAATGAATAATTTTTATGATGTAGGCCGAAAATGAGCTTCCCCTCTTTGAAAGACCAGCAGCCTGGTCCTTACCAAGTATTGGAATCACTGGTCCTTACCAAGTATTGGAATCAATGGTTCTCTTCTGGCTCAATGGACAGTGAATTGTACACTTCTAAGGCGTCCTCTCCAAATGCATGAAGTAGAATGGCTATTTTTACCTTCTCACTTTTTGAGTCTGATCCTGTATTAGTCATGTAAATGTCGAACCGCTGTATCCATCTCCTCCAGTTTTCACCTGTATTTCCAGACAGGACTAATGGGGGTGGCAATCTGAACTGATCCATGTTTATTTTTCACTCAGCAGACTCACTTCAGTCACGATGCGCCGACTTTCTCCGTCGCGTCTCAGTGCTGTCTAATGCAGGTTCATGAGTTCATGAAACGACTTTCTTCTGACACTATGTAGTGTTCCTTCTCGTGTAGTGCATTTATGAAACTAAACACACATAGAGATGTATCTCAGAACTAGATATTTATTATTGAACACTAGCAGCGTGTGCTGCTCACCAGCCCGTGCATGTATATCACTCACTCCCGGTAACCACAGTATTACAGTTTTTGCCCATTGCTTACACACTAAAACCGAATGCTTAGACCAAAGCCTCAATACCTAAACTTCTTGTAGCATACCTTAAACACAGTGTAACCATGGCTTAAACACATTGTCAACTTTGTTTGCAATTCTGTAACCAGTGCCGGCCCAAGCCTTTTGGGGGCCCTAAGCAGAATTTGATTTGGGGGCCCCCTCCCACCACGCAGAGTCACCTGTGCTTGACGATTATTGACACAATGTCACGCTATAATGTTACATTATAAATTAATACAATGAGGTTATGTATTAATACAAAATAAATACTTAATAAAAAATAGATACTTAAAAAAGTTGTAACTTTTTCTTTACTCTTTTCCGTCGATATTGGAACGTGAGTGAAGTACAAAGCCTATAATAAAGAATAGTTTACCATCCAAATCCATCGCGAATGTTGAAACATTTTGATTCTAATGAGAGAGATACGTGAGCCCAACTCCGCTTACTTTCACTTTCGCTTTAAATTATTTCGTTTTGGCTTGTTGTTTATAGTTATTTTTTTATTCTTGTTCTGTTCTGAATATCATTACATTTAAAGGATAAATCATTGATCAAATCAAATTTTTGTGACATGGCTTAACATTACCGTGACTTTGCGCACAAATTGTCTATGCACGCGAGGTTATGACTCAAACACTGGCAGACACAGCAGCAGTTGTAGGCAGGTATATTGATCATGAAATCAGAATTTTCTTGTCTTGAATTATTATTCCTTTCATTCATTTATGTCACTTGTTTAAGTTAATTAATATGTGTAAAACATTTAAAAAAAAAAAAAAAAAAAAATCGATTGGGGGCCCCCTGGTGGCGAGGGGGCCCCAAGCAGCCGCTTAGTTCGCTTATGTCTCGGGCCGGCCCTGCCTGTAACACACTTATTGCGAAACACTACACACGTTTTTTTCCCCCAATAGCAATTTATCCAGTAATTGTTTTGTTGCTAAATTTGATGATTTGTGATTCTATTATACTTTATTTCTGTAAGAATGTTTGTTTTTTGTAAAAACTCTTGTTTGATTACTGCAGAAATTCTACTTTTGAGTTTTACAGAAGACTGAGTCTGAGAAAATGACAATAAAAATAGAAACACAAAGACTGCAGTGTTTTATATAAAGCCCATCAGTGTGTTGCTGGCGATATGAAAACATAATTCAAATGGTGCTTGTGTGTATGGTTTTGTTGCAAGAATTTGTGTTAAGTTTTGATTGCAGTGTTTCGTTTTGGCATAGATGTGAGTTGTTAATCTCCAAGTGCTATGTCTGAGTGGCTTATGTGTAGAGTTTTGATATAATGAGCCAAATTCTGCAAAAAGTGTGTAAGCAATAGGCAAAAACTGTAAGAAACAAGGTGGCCCTCTAGTGGAGTCAATATGCAATTACACCACACAATGCACCACACTTCTGTTAAAGGTCACATGACATGGATTATTTTATTATTTTATGCTTCCTGGGGTGCCCTTATAATGTTAGTATGTTTTTAAGATAAAAAATAAAAGGCATTTTTCCTAGCCTGATTTTAGCCTCTGATTTGAACACTTTGTTTGAAGGGTCGTGTCTGCTGTGAGACTTCAGTGTAAACGCCCACTGCTGTGATTGGCTGACATGCTTGCATATGAAATATCTCGCATTACATGTGGAACTCTCTCGAAAACTTTTACTATTACAGCTATTATATGTTTTTACTATTACAGCTATCGAGATTAATGAATCGTGAGAAGTTATTTAAGTATTTCGATTTATTCCCATCACATAAAAGGTTGCAGTGATGAGCAGATGACAGCCTGTTGATCGCGTGAATGAAGATCTTAGGTGTGTTCCACATCGGCTGCGGCTGGATGTATCCGATTGGCGAGAGTAGCTGCGTGCAGGCGGGGAGGAGCTGCAAATGGAGACGTGAAGTCGGACACTTTCTGGTTCCCGTAGTGACCGCTCACGTGGTGTTTGCATACTTTACCACAGCTGAAGTGAAATAAATGCAATATTTGCCAAATACACAAATTGTCTTTTTTTGCGGGCAAAGCAGAGAAAGGGGAGGTGACCTTTCCCCTTATGATGACATAAGGGGAAGATTTCTAGATTCTCCCGTCTGAGCTTTCATTTTCTAAAAAATACCCAGGGCTTGGTTTACACCTATCAAAATGTTTAGCAACTGGGGGACCATAGGCAGGCTAGGGACACTCATATTAATGTTAAAAAACCTCATAAAGTGAACTTTTCATGTCATGGGACCTTTAAGCAGAGCAGAATCAAGAATATCAAATATTAGCCCCTTTCTCAGTCTTACTGGTAAATTACCGGTAAGAGATCATGTGTGAACCTTTTCAAAAATACAGGTAGGCTAAATCAGTTCTGGCAAATTATCAGTAAAAGGAAGTTCTAACATTACCAGTAAATTAGCGGTAATGTGCTCTGTGTGAACGCGGAATGAAAATTATCGGTATGAGCACGTACGAAGTCAGACCACGCTGATGTAAGAAGTCTGCTTTGGGCCAATCAAAAGTTTGCTCAAACTTTTGCCATTGCATTAGAACTGGTTACACTGTTGTCGCCGTGGGTGGAAACGTGCATATTAAAGGAGAACTCCGGTGAATTTTTAAGTTAATCTTGATCGTTTTACCTTTGTGAGTACTGTCAAAAAAACGAACTGGATTGGTGCTTGCAACGCGGGGCTGTTACAGTTAATGCCCAGAGCTCCCATTCAGCTAAAACGGCAGTTATGGGGGCATAAACCTAAAGAGTGTCTTTGTGCCTCTTAACAGACACAAAATGCAATTAAAATGTCTGTCCAACATGAACAGGGCCCTTACATGACAACAAGATGCGTTTAGCAACTTAGCCATTGTTTAAACTCACCTAAATAGTGTTTTAGACGGCTAGCTGTAGTCTCGCGCTGAAGCCTCGTGGGAACTCAGTTGTAGCCGGTAAAAAAAATTTTCCCCCAAACCACTTCAGCGGAAATCCCGCCCTGCAGCTGATTCTAAGGTTTTCATTGGTCATGTCAATTACAGATTGCCTACACCAAACACTGATCCCTAAACCTACCCGTCACTGTAACCTAAACCAATGAAATCAGCTGCAGGGCGGGATTTCCGCTGAAGTGGTTTGGGGGGAAATCGCGCACATAGTGCAGGTGGGAGGAGCGTCGTGTTCCGGCTACAACCAGAGCCCGTCCACGGAGAGCCTTGGCACTTCCTATTAGCCCCATTGTATCGATCTTGGTTGCAGTTCCATTAGAATTCCACTGGAGGGGATCGCGGGCGAGTGCAGACTGAATGAGAGTCTATGGGGCTAGACGGCTAAATGTGTCTCTTTCACCCGATTGCCGTTGAGAAATCTCAGATTTTATTGTAGGTTTTGCAAGTTCAACATGGGTTATAGGTCGAAAGTTGAATGAACGAGTACTTATTTCTTTTCGATTTCTTACAGTTTGAGTTGTTGTTGCCCATAACACGCTAGCATTCTGCTAATGACGTCAGCATTCTGACGTCATTGACATTTTAAAAGACTTTTTAAACCAAATAAGTGACTCTAAAAAATCTAACACCCAGCAATGTGTAATTTCTTTGCATCTCCTTTCGAATACAACATTAAAATTACTAGACAAAAAATTATATCCTGAGAAAAGTGGATTTTGAGGGTTTTTCGCCATAGACCTCCATTCATTCTGCACTCGCCTGCGAGCGCCCCCGCATGGACAGAGACGTGTTACTGCAGCCAGTCCAGAAACCGGAAGTAAGCAGAGAGTGCCAATTCTCTTCCTATTAGACATTCTCTGCTACAACTGAGTTCCCACGAGGCTTCAGCGCGAGACTACAGCTAGCCGTCTAAAACACTATTTAGGTGAGTTTAAACAATGGCTAAGTTGCTAAACGCATCTTGTTGTCATGTAAGGGCCCTGTTCATGTTGGACAGACATTTTAATTGCATTTTGTGTCTGTTAAGAGGCACAAAGACATTCTTTAGGTTTATGCCCCCATAACTGCCGTTTTAGCTGAATGGGAGCTCTGGGCATTAACTGTAACAGCTCCGCGTTGCAAGCACCAATCCGGTTCGTTTTTTTTTTTCTATAGACAGTACTCACAAAGGTAAAACGATCAAGATTAACTTAAAAATTCACCGGAGTTCTCCTTTAAGGGGCGGTTATATTATAATAAGATCCCCTTCATACATCAGAAAGGGGAGCGGAATCTGATCGGCTTATTTTTTGACATGCTTGCAGAGAAAGGTTTACCAAAACAAAGTTACTGGGTTGTCACTTTTCATGTTTTCTGGGTTGGTAGATGCACCGGGGACCCAATTATAGCACTTAAACACAGAAAAAGTCAGATTTTCATGATGTCACCTTTAAAATATAATTTTCTCATGAAGATCCTCCCCTTTTGATAAGCTATAAAATGAGTGCTTAAACAGACGCATTATTTCATTCTCCTCCTGATCAAAGATGGATCTGCAAATCTCAGTTTTTCTCCTGTTCATTCTTTTCACAGCAGGTACGAAGACAAATTGCTTGAATTATTATGGTGTACAAATACCAATAACTTATGTTACTCACTGTCTTTCTGTTTTATTTCTAAAGGACACTCTCTCAAATGTTATGAGTGCACGAGTCAGATGGGTTCTTGTGTACAACAGTTGACTTGTCCCAGTGGATTATCCAAGTGTTCTACAGCTGTGACACAAATTGGTAAGTCCAGTGTTGTTTTTGACATTTACTGTTACATTTGACTGATGGAGATTCGGCTATAATTTACCGGTCCTGCGACAGTGTAAATGTTACTTCTCACATAACATCTGCTAATTTTCCTGGTGGAATTTACAAATTCACCTATTTAATTTTTGCATTTAATTTGTGTAATTCGTTTTCTTGCTTTGCTATCAATACAGTTTGTATTAACAACAAAATGATTTTAAATGAGAAAAAATGCATTGTTTTGCATATGTGAGATAATACATGTTTCTTTTTTAACTCACTGTAAATTTTCATCAAAATAATGTGAAGCTGAACCAGTCTTTCCCTTTTTAGGTGACATTACTTCTAAAGTGAGTGTTAAAAATTGTGCTGCTGCCTGTCAAAACTGGTCCATGAACTTCAGTGTTTTAAAGATGTCTTCTTTCTGCTGTGACACTGACCTTTGTAATGCCAAAGATGTTCCAGGTATTGTACTTCAATGATCATGTGCAAATCTAAAGTCAACACACATTTTACCTCCATATGAAATTCAATCAAGAAAAAAAAAAAGCAGGGTAGATTGATTTTCTGTCAGGAATTGATTGAATGGAGCCTCTAAAGGATTATTGTTGTTTCATTAGATGTTCCATTTTGTACAAAAAACAAAATGAAAGAACACTTGTTTTCCCCCTGATGTAGATCTCAGCTCTAATGTCCCCAATGGAAAGAAATGTTTCTATTGTGATGAGCACAGCTGCTTAAACATAACGAGCTGTTCAGGGACTGAAGACCGCTGTGTTAAAGCAACAGGTGAGAATCTGTCAAAATAATATCATCATTCATTTTGTTTTTTCATCTTTCATTTTAAGGATTTGACACAGATCACATATACCAATGTCCAGCTTAGACTGAATCAACCATTGTTTTCTTTCTTTTCATCAGCTGCTTTGGGAGACCAGACATTGGTAGTAAAAGGCTGTGTCTCTAAATCAGTTTGTGACGCCACGGCATTGGTTCCTAGTGTTGCGAACTTCTCGTGTTGTGAGGGGAACCTGTGTAACGGGGCTCAGAGTGTCACCCAGAGCTTCCTGTTCCTCTGCTGTTCTCTGCTCTCCTACTTCATGATGCACTGAATACAGCAGATCTTCACATTCTACAATCAGACACGCTGTACTGAATATATTAGGGGTGTTCCCCGGCTAAGGATTTTCATAGTCGAATCAGAATCGTCAAGTCTTGCTTGTGTGTGTGTGTGTGTGTGTGTGTGTGTGTGTGTGTGTGTGTGTGTGTGTGTGTGTGTGTGTGTGTGTTTTTAAAGCCAAAATTTACAAAATATCACACAAAGATATAGAAGAAAATTTGTAAAAAATCTGTGTGGATAAAGTACATTCTAAAACGCTTAACGTGAAAAACGCGTAGTGGCTTAATGTCCTAAGACACACCTTATTAATAAAGCATAGCCTATATATCCTACAGAAAAGCAGATGAGCCCAGTATATGAACGCAACACGTTTAATTACACGTTTAGCATTTTCCTCCCATAGGAAACTATTATACTAGAAACTATTATAAAGAAAACGTGTTGCGTTCATATTCTGCGCTCATCTGCTTTTCTGTACATAGTATGCTTAGTATGGTCTTTATTGAGTTTGGTCTTTTAACATCACTGTCTTAATATACATTAAGCCACGTTAAAGTGCCCTTTAAGCGTTTTAAAAACGTTTTTCAAGTTAAACGTTTTAGAATGTCCCGAGGAAAACCAACTTGTTAACGTTGGCTGGCAGAAGTGCGATCATGTTTTTCCTGACCTGATGCTAAATCCAGCCTCTGAGAATATCCTTTCTGATGGTGTGCATCCACACTTTAGATTTTCTTATCCCAGACATTGTTAAAGATTTAAATCCCTGCCACCAAGATGCTCCTCTGTTGATCACGGATCGTGGAAAGTGAAACTTAAATCTGTCACGGGGCGGCTGGATTTATTCACGAACGTTAAAAATATTTATTAAAAGCTGCTTTCTTTTCTCATTTCCAGCATTATCATAACAGGCTATATTAACTTATTGGCAGAAAAACTGGTAGTTAGATGTGAAATCAGATATTGAACACCCCCATATAGCCAAAATGACATGATCCTCGTTTCATAACACCTCTGCGAAGATTCGACTGTGAGATTGGTAGTCGATTCAGGCTCCTCCTATTGAAGCATCAAATCTTCGAGTATTCGGGGTCACCCCAAGTGTGTGTGTGTGTGTGTGTATTTTGAAATATATTCAGGACTGCAATAACAAAAAAAGAATTGTCAAATTATATACCAGAAGAAATTTTTTTATTTATTTATTCAAATGAATAAATAAATCATCTGTTTAGTTTTTCATGAGTTTGTAAAACAATAATTGCATTCTCAATATCAGGATTTTCCTGTTCAATTAAAGATCACAAAAGCAACAACAGAAATAATCAGATATGATGAGCGGTAACATTTCACAAATACTTTTGTCTATCATTTCACCTCATGCACATTATGCAATAAATTTTTTGTAAACAACTCAGTTTTTGTTTGAGTGTTGATTATTATTATTTGACCATAAATAGCAATAAATACAATTTGATAGTTTGCGCTCTATTAATAATTGTTAGGGCTTTTCTTTAAGCCGTTGTCGTTGACAACAGGAGTGAGCAGGTTTTTCATGCAAACAATGTCTTTCTTTATTTTGTTCCAATGAATAAAAATTGCCACAAATCCACTTCCTGTGTCTTTTCATTCATTCATGTTGATGAACACCTATACGTAGTTCATACCTTGCAAACACAGCAACATATTGTCCGTAATCTAATTGTTTAAAATAGATTAATGTAAACTTGTTTAACACAGAATAAAAATTAAAAAAGGTAATTGCGACTTTTTATCTTACAATTCTGACTTTTTTTCCTTGCAATTGTGAGTTTACATCTTTTTATCTCAGAATTGCGCAATATAAAGTCGCAATTGCAAATTATAAACTAAGAATTTTACTCATAATTTGACTTTGTAACTCACAATTCTGACTTCTTACACTTGACATTAGCTTTTTTTGCTCACCAGCCACTGTGGTTAGTGGTTTTCCAAAGTTACTAGGCACTCTGCATTTTCACTGGCCACGATTTTGAAGTCGATAACTGCCATATAGATAGTATTAAAAATATTTCATAATTTGGCAGCTGAATATTATGCTGCTGTCACTTTAAGAACTGACGCACGGATCCATTATACTGTTACACATGCATTTTCTTTCTCAACTGTGTGTGTGGTTTTTAGTTGTCATTAATGTAAAATACTAAATCAACTATTCAAGATACTATACAAGACAAAGCTGAACTCCATTCATCGAGATTAATCTGAAAAGTACATTTTATATAGGCCTATGAATACATACTTAGTTGCCCATATTTTAATTGAAGGTATGAAGCCTAATAATAGAAACACTATTAATTTTAATTCAATGATTTCATTATAGGTTTTAATACCAAAGATGTCTGAAATGTATAACTCGGAATAATTGAACATTAGCCCCATGAATTATAATAAAAACATTACATTTCTCATTAAGAAAAAAAAAAAAACACGAAACGGTTTAATATTCAACATAATACTTATCTTGCCCATTATCTCTTTCCTTCCCAAAACTGATTAATAAATGTTTTCGTCAGTTATTGAAGAAAGTAAAGTTACTTTTCCCGGTATAAATGACTTCTAAATCATATGACACTATGCTAATTAAAGTCATTCAAAATATGCACCTTCATTATTCATCTTATGACTAATATGACAAAAACGTCTTTGTTACAGTTCCTTGTCTCGTCACATTGACAGTTACGAATTACATAATTCACGCAAATTATAGCTATATTTTCAATTAAAAATGGCGGAATTAGACAAAAGTTTATTAGTTTGCATTCCTGTTTATTTCTGTCAGTCGTTTAACATTTCTACCGTAAAACAGCTGACAAATATTAAATGTTTAGTTTTTCTACTTACATCTTATCTCACACTTTATGAACGTTTACTGAAACGTAGCAGGATTTCGCGCTCAGCAGCTTCAGTGAACATAAAGCCCGCCTACATTGATTTGATTGGTCATCTCAAACATTTTGACATTGATGAGCAGTGTTAGACCAAGATGAGAAGGAGGTTGGTTATCTTGGCATTGTGCAATATTCATGCAGCACCAAATTAGAGTTAATATTAGGCAAATATTTCACAACCTTTATTATACACCTTGGAAAAACACAAAGGTCTGGTTCTGGGGGACCTCAGTGGTGGGTAGAAGGGATGGTAAGATTCATAGTTTCTAATATATCAGTAAAAAACAACAACTATTTATTCATATATATAATTATTAGTAGATGCGCTATACTTTTATTATTTAGAAAGTGACCAATATTTTATATGTAGGTTGATTTCTCCTCTCTAAACTGTTTCTCATCACCATGCTGCTACGTGAATATGACATTTCATAGATGAGGCGTCATAGAACAGTGGTTTTCAACATGTGGGCCGTGGCCAACTTTATTACGATTGTAATAAAGGTTATTACGATTTTAATAAAGGTAAAGACGATTACAGTGACATAGGCCTACAGGAAACGAACATTAGGTATGCGCGAGCCTGTTATTACTGATGCTGTACGTGCGCTCTCGGCTCACTGATCGCTATAACATCGTATTTCGGCATGAACACAGTTCAATATATTCACCTAGTTGTCATAATTAATGTTCTGTGGGTGTAATCGCCGAAGAAACATGTTTTAGAGAAGTTTGTGAGGATCAGTGTGGTGTTTATGTATACACATGAACATCAGATGCTCCGAACAGAGACACGATTGCTTGTTCTGACAATTTCCACACATTCAGAATGTTTTTTTTATTTTTCATTTGTATTTTGGTGCATGTGTTTAATACAGGGGGGCAGGGTTTCATAAAATATTGAAGCTTCCCCGGGCGCCGCCATTGATTTGCGGACCATCACCTGCTGTTAGCATTCCATTGACTCCCATTCATTTTGGCGTCACTTTGACAGCGAATAACTTTACATCTGAGGCGTTTAAAGACTCCATTTGTCCATTATTTATTTCTAAAGAAACACGAAAATGTATAAAAGGCTCCATTACCTTGTATCTTACACTATGGCCTTGCACTATCTTACCTTGTATCCTGCTCCTAGCTCATGGACACCTCCTACTCACGCTCTCCATCTCTGCAAGATTCGGAAGGGAATGATTCAATTTTATCTTGGCACAGCTACTAGAAGACAGACGGGTTGCTCACGTCACATCTACGTCGTCAAGCTCAGTTTGAGTCTGCGCAGTACGCTCGACCATCAGGAAGTTAGTGCTTCTAATTGACTTCACTTGAATCCAACTCCGTTGAATCCAATAGGGTCGCTGTGTCCAGTTTATATACTGTCTATGGTTTAATAAATCAGAATGGATCCATATAGTATGCAGTCCTTTGGCATCTCCCCGTGGTCTTGTTTGGTATAGCAGGTTGACTTGTGCTTATTTGTTCAAGTTACTGTTTAACTGAACAGAGTAAGTACTTTTAAGTTGTAAAGAATGTCTGCAAAGTATGGTTGCAAAAAATAAAACTGAAGGTTTAAATCTATCTGGAACATGTGAGTGCCATCCCATTGCTGAATCGTATAGAAATCATATTGCACTGTATCATATTGCACTGTATCGTAATTTGGTGAATCGTATCGCATTGGCTTCGCATCGTCCTCAGTTATGGAGATGCACATCCCTAGTAGTGGGTAGTAGGCTACAGCCCTATGGTCACAGATCACTATTTTCCAGAGAAAATTTTTGATCAATTAACCTAAAAACAGTTTTGACTGTCTAAATCTCACAAATGTTGATATTCAGATGAAATGAAAAAGTTAAGACTAACGATAACACTGAAATATGCACCTTCTGTAAGAACGAAAATGAAGACATCTGTCATTTGTTTTTCCCTTGTAATGTTTCATAATTTTTCTGGAATGATTTGAGCTCTTATTGTTTTTCTAAAGTTAATATGAACGGTAATCTACGCATTAAGGATGTCATTTGTCTTTTTGAAAACCCAAACAAATCTTTAGAATCTACTGTTAACTTCCTTATCCTTGTGGCAAAGTTTTATTTTCACAAACAAAGGTTTCTTAAGAAAATTCCTACTTTTAAAGATTTCTTATGTGAAGTAGAATATTTAATCAAATCACTAAGAATAATTGATAATAGAAAATGTACTTTTTTTTAAGAAATATGATGAGATCTTTCATGTACCATGATTAATATCTGTTTCTTTTTTTTTTTTTTTTTTTTTGTTCTTTCCATTTTTGTCCTATGATTGTGCAAAAATGATTTTACTTGTTTAATATGTACATTGTTGGAACTGTTCAAGATTTCTAAGAGATGCGTGTTTGCACTATTGTCATTTTTTTCTTGAATAAAAAAAAGAAAAAAAGGTCTCGGTGCGTCCTCCGGAGGCCGCGTCCTTCAAAGGATGCAGCCCCTGAATTGGGACACAGCTACTAACATGAAACATGAACCCAAAACACCGGAGAAGGTTGCAACAGGCCACAGGGGAAGTTGCAAGTGCAACATTCATTAAAAGGTAATAAAATATTTTTGTAACATAATTTTCAAATGTATTTATTTTACCTGTGCACAGGGTCTTCCCTAAGTTAAATTGGCTGGGGGAAAACATTTTCAAGTAACAATCAGATAGGTTTTGCTAAATTATTACAAACTAAAAAATCTAAATCAACACACTGAAATTTAATAATACTTATGTTAAAGCTTACATTAACTGTGTAAGTGAATGTTGTAACTGTAAGTGTATGTTGAATTATATATTCTTGTAAGGTTATGAGGCAATGTCAAAGTTTCCTTTCGAAAGGGAACTCGCACTGATGACACTGAGGCATTCCCCAAAGCGTCATCAATGCAGTGAGTTCCCTGTTCTCAGGGAACAAAGGTTACAGTCGTAAGACGTTTTTTTTGCCTCAGACTCAGTGTCTTGCCTTTACGCTTAGTTTGCTGCTTACATCAGAACAGAAGGAAACCCCATATCTGTGTGCATTTCGCCTTGTGAGGCATACTGAAAACACAGAACAGATCAAATGTATGCCTAGTCTGATTTTTACTTAAATCAAAAACTGTTTACTTAAATAAAAAGGGGAGATACCTGACTATAAAAATGGGTTGTTTATTAATACATAAAATTATAATTTTGTTAAGTTATGACAAGATTTTACATCATGTTTACATCAATGTTGTGATAAGGGAAGACAGTCATGATAAAACTTGTAGATAAAACACAATAGCTTTGACACAGGCAAGCTATGCATTTTAAAAGGTAAGAAAACATGGATTAAAATAATATGACTTTACAATGCCTCCCGCAAACATTTTAGACTGTATGAAAAATAAAATAAAATATATACTTTTTAACTTTAAATGTATTTAGTTATTACTTATTTGCAGAAGGATTGGTCATATTTGGCTGTTTTCTTCCAGGAAGGAAGATGGGCTAACTGAGCATGTGTAATATGAACATCAGCTCACATCCCTGAGTGGAGACATAAGCCATGTTGCAACTGCCCCACTTTGCAGTCGAACAGACATAAAAGGAACGGAAACATTGTTATTTCATTCTGTTCCTGACATATGATGGATCTGCGAGTCTCTGTTGTTCTTTTTTTTGTTTTTCTCACTGGAGGTACAAGAAACAGCAAGTATTGAATGCATTATTTGGTACATACTGTAGACTGGTAACTCAATATGTCTCTCTATCTTTAAGGATATTCTCTCAGGTGTTACTCATGCATGCCTGATTCGACGGGTTCCTGTAAAGCAAAAGTGGAGACATGTCCATATGGATTTTCTAAATGTGCAAGCAGTATAGTGGAACAATCAGATGGTAAGTCCAGTGTGATGTGGAAATATGCTGGAATAATTTACTGAAACTGATTGTACCGCTGGAGAAAAAGTATACTTGTTGATGTTTTCACATTACTGCAAATCTTGGAATTGTTTTATTATCCTATTATATGGTTGTTTATGTCTTTTTTAGCAGGTTCCACTAAGGTCTTCATTACTAAAGCATGTGCAAGTCAATGTAAACCAGGGACCCAACAGATAGATGGAGGGTCATTGTCTGTCCAGTGCTGTGACACTGACCTTTGCAATGCTACAGGTATTGGGCTTTAATTGACGGTTTGATTTTATCCACAGTAACTTAAAGCAGCACTCAGTAGCTTCGGGACTTCTTCGCTGTATTCTCGCTTTTTGCTCGCAGGTTTCTCTCTAGAGCTCCCCCCACAGCTTCGGAATAGATATTTGACAACACTGTTGTAAAAACTCGTTGGTGATTCTCAGACACCAGAGGCTATAGATCAACGACATCAAAGCAGATGGGACGTTCTTTAAAACGTCTTCTTCATTCGGGTTCGGACAGCGTGAGGGAGCGCAATAATGACAGCATTTTAGCAGATTTCTTTTGGCCGTAAAGCAATTGTTTACATCGTGAGACCTGATATCACGCGAGACTTCCTGACGCAGCGGCCGGCGGCCCGCCGGCTCAAAGTTGCAAGTGCGTATTTTCCGCTCACGGGCACCAGGGGGGTGCGAAACGACCACCATTCAACCTGAAATAAGTAATATAACCATTCCAATGACTCCGAAGCTGTTCAGTTAAGGTAAAAAAAGTTACTTAGTTCACCTTTAAAATGAGGAAATGATACAAACATCAATACAAGTAATTCAATAATTCAAACAAACAATACTAATACACAAGTGATTGTTCATAAGACACAATATCAAGAGTAGTAAATATAAAAAAAATAGTGTAAAGCTTGAACAGCACGAAAAGGAGACGCTTATGAATTAGTTAAGTGATTCAAAGAGTTTTTATTGTTTTTAAAAATGTGATGAAATTTATCAACAATGAACATGCCATTTTTAATAACTATTACTATTATTAGTAGTACTAATTCATACTAATTTCTTTATCATGTTTTTTAGATGGAATGTATAAGGGAAGCTTCCTCGTGCTCTTCTCTCCTCTGCTCTTCTACTTCATGTTTCAGTGAATCCAGATTCTGCTCTTCAGATTCTACAGCAAACACCAGTGAATATGGATGATGCATTGCTATATTTTACTGAATAAAGATTGTTTGTTGTGCTGATGTTCTTTGGTTTAAGGAACTGAAAGTATGTACTTTATTAAATGAATATTAAACAAAATACTGCATCAGCACTAACAGATGTATACATCTCCTACGCTTAAAATAAAAGGGTAACACTTTACAATACGGTTGCACTATTCATTAATTCATGCTTAACTAATGCAAAGATAATCATGTGTTAATGTATGACTCATGAAGAACTAAACCATTCATTAATGATTACTGCATCAGCTAAAGATTATATATGGTTAATATATTAAGTAATATATGAATTGTTATTAATTAAATGTGTCATAATGTATTCATTTCTTAATAACATTTTATTAAAAGGGAACATGGCAACTCTAGCCATTTCTTCGCTGACTTTCACTTTTGTTGTCGCGAGTTTTCTCAACGAGCTGTGGGCCGTATATTTCACAACGCTGCTCATGTGCATTTGTTATTATGGGAGCCTTTATCGTGTGGAGCTATGTCTACCAAGGTGGGTAATACATCATACACAGTATCATATGGCGTGTGTGTTTATGTTGAATTGGCGTAAAGCAGTTTGTGTTTCTCGCTCGTTCTCGCTTCTCACAAGACTTCCTATTTCCAACTTACCGGGACGTTACTCCCCATGTTGCAAGGTTGGTTTACCGCCGGGGAACGCTGGGGGGTGCAGGGAAAGTCACCATTCTCACCAGAACAGGTTATTTAACCATCCAAATGATTTCTAAACTGATTTATTAAGTTGAAACAGTTGCCAAGTTCCCATTTAACTAAAAGTGTAAATTAATACGCTAATTACCACACTTGGTCAAAGCAATGTACTTCAACTTCCAGTTGTCTGCTTTAATTAATTATTAACTCATGATTTGCAAATGTATCATTATGTTATGACTTTACTTGTTGAGGCACATGACTATTAACTAATTGGTGTGACTAATAACCTAATTGCCTAAAGCACACTTAGGGCATGTCCAAATCCACTTTTGCTACTTATCAATGGGAAACATTATAGGTGTGCCCGGCGCATGGTCTAAAAGGGTTGTCCCTATTCTCTTAATGAGTAATGGGTGTGTTTTGGGCGTAACGTGCAATAAACCAATCAGAGTCTCATCTCCCATTCCCTTTAAAAGCCAGTTGCGCTCGCGCCGTGGCGGATTCGCTACTTACATGGCGGAATTTGCAAGCGGAAAAACTGAACGCTTCTCTAGCAAGGAAACGGATCTGCTCGTAAAGTGCACAAGCAGACCATCAACGGGACAAAGTGTATGCGCGTTGTGTTCCCACCTAGGCTCATATTACTAATCATATTACTTTAAAAAAAGAAAAGAAAACTGCACCAAAAACTAAATACTGCGCCATTAACTTAAGACCTGGTTTTTGTTGCTCAATGGTGCAGTCTATTACAGTTGCCTCAAAGTAGCAACGACGCCTGAACACGCCTCGTTTTCAGACCAGCACGCCCATGGGCGCAAATGCATTTGCTATTTCAACAATGTGAAAATGATAACTGTGTCAGGCTGAAACTAGCTGAGAACACTTGCGTCGCGCCTGGCACCACATTGCGCCGGGTGTACGATAGGGCCCCATTGACTTAGTGCAGATAATGCTTCAGAGGGCGAGAGCGCTATTGCCTCCCTTGAGCCCAATCAAATTTAAATAACTTGAAAATGAGCCGGGATTTATTGACCACTTAATTTTTTTCAATATGACTTAAGGGCTTCAAAAAGTTCATAAACAGATCGTAAAATGAATTAGTATAAATTGAGTAGTTTTGTGACGGATGCGAAGGGACAAGAATCCAATTGCTGCATAGTTCATTACAAACACAAACAAAGATAATCCAGAATTGAAATGAAAAATTAAATACAGAAAAGAAACAGGAACAAAAATCCAAGACTGGGACCACGACAGCTTCACGCAAACATGCAATGAAGACAACTGTCAAAAAACTAAAACACAAGGGTATATATACACAGGGGCAAACAAGCTAAACAAGATAACAAGACACACGTGGGGAAGACTAATCAACAGGAAAAACTACAAACATGGCCACAGGAATGAACACAGAAGCAATAAGAACAAAGAATACACTACAACATAAAAGTCCTTGCAAAAACCCAAGAGTGCATGGGGATCATGACAGGTTTAGTCAAAATTCTGACCCATTTCCTGATTTCTGAAGAGACAATCACTTTTTATGATGAACAGATTTAATGTAGGCATTTATTAGGGCTTGGCAGATCGTGGAACACTGAAACAGTTGAAGCAAATGCGCCATATTGTGTCTTCGAAACAATAAACAGGAAGTGACACTTGCACGTGTTGACCCGAAACAGGTAGTGGTCACTTGAACGTGTTGATCTGAAACAAACTTGACAGCGACCCATTTAAAAATTGTAACCTCATTGGCTCTTTCTGAAGCTCAAACGTGCTACGTAACAAGAGAATGAACCTCATTGGTTCTTACCTGTCAAGCGAACATGCTTGAGCTTCCGTTTACTACAACTGATGTGTGAGTTGATGAATGTTTATATGTGATTAAAAGCCGGAATTTAATCTGTTCATCATATAAAGCGATCGTGTCTCTTAAGAAATTTTTGAACTAAACCGCTCAATTCATATGGATAGTTTTATGATCTCTTTATGAACGTTTTGAAGCTTCAAAGTGGTAGTTGCGTAGCCGTCAATGGAGGGACAGAAATCTCTCAGATATCATCAAAAAGATCTTTATTTGTGAGTTATTAATGAAAGAATTTTCATTTTTGGGCGAACTATCCCTTTAATATGTTAATAAATCGGTGTCATGTGCATTGTCATGTCTGTTTAGATTTTTGTTCTCTGCTCTTGGTGAGTTTCATGTGTTTTAGTCAAGTCTAGACAAGTTCAGGACCTGGTTGCGTAAACTGCGGTAGCAAATTAGCTCAAAAGGGAAATATAGAGAATGAATTATAGAGAATTAAAATTCATTATAAATATTTGGATTCGTTTTAGAATTGACTGTAGCGGAATTATTGAATCAGTTCATCAAATGAATAGAAAAAAAATAATCAATCATCAATTCTAGGAAATAAATTATCTTCCTGGCCAAGAAAGAATAAACTTTTCCAACTAAAGTATTAAAGTAAATAAAGTACTAGCAGGGTAAAATATATAGTTAGATCAAGATGTTTAAGTGACTGATATAATGGATTAATAAACGAAACTACGGGTAGGCTACACACACAACTAAACTAAACAAAGAAAAGTGAAGAAAGAGAGAGAGAAGAGAATGGCAAGATTACAATCAGTTAACCACAACCTACGAGAAACATCAAAGAATCAGGGTCACCTTAAAAGGGGTACAATAACTTAGCATCTAAACGCCTCTAAAGGCTGCGAACGGGTACTTGCATTGACTTCGGTTGCTGAACAAGTCCAGATGCGGTAGATTCTGGAGATTCTTGATGATTTTGCCAGGAGTTCGCTGTAGCGTTCGTTTGGGTTCTTCGGGGTGGTCCACGTTAAATCCAAAGAAGTTAACTTGAAGATGAAGTTGCCGGAAGGAGATGGGAAAACGTAGTGTCTCAAATGAGATTGAGCAAAGATCAGGGTCGGTATTTATCAAGCCTCTGAGAATTACTCACAAGAACACTGCTAAGAATGGACTTAACCCTCAGGTGCTCTTCGGTCAGTTTTGACCATTTTATTTTTTTATTTTTTTAAAATCACAGCTTCATCGGAATTGTACAAAACTTGGTGACTTGTATGTATGGCATTTGCAATGTGAACATACAAAGAAAATTGAGGGCATTATTCGAGCAGGCTAAGTGGTTGTAAAAAAATTGTCTCAACTTGTGCTCTTCGGTCAAAAATGGAAAATAAGAACTCATGTTAACTCATGCACACTAAAAGCCTGTCAAACAGCGCCTGATTATTGGACTTTATCTTTTGCATCTGATTGTGCTTGCATCTGACTGTTAAATACACAAAATGTTTACATAAACACAGTTGGTGTTTAGATGTTATCGGTCACTTGAAATTTTTGACTTGGGGATGTAATTTTTTTTTACAGTGTGTGCAAAAGAAGAAAGAAACCCATTCAGGTTTAAAACAGCTTGAGAGTGAGTAAATGAGGACAGAATGTTCATGGGTGAACTATCCCTTTAATGTCAATAAATGTATTATTGTTATATTTTTAAATATTTAATTTAATATGGTCCGTTTTGTACAATTAAATGTATTTTTTATATAAGAGGATACTGTTTATCCAAAGCTATTTTAGTAGTAGTTAATTGCACTTTTTTTTTTAAACAAAAGCAATTAAAGCACTTAACTTGTTTAAAGTAACTTGTCTGCTGGTTTATTTAACTACTTTCAGTACACCACATTAAAAGACTTTGAATATTAAAGTGCAAATTAAAGTGAAAAAACAAAACAAAAAACACCTCTTGTGGGTTAGCTACTGTTACGATTAAAAACCATAGAAGGGAAAAAAACATGCCAGGCAGCACACAGCTACAACTAATAAAATTGATAAGATGTGTATAGATTTATAGTCTGAGAATAATCAAGCATTGACAATCAATCTTATTGGTGGCACTGAGGGGCCTCCAAATAAAACTTTCCTTAGGGACCCATAAAGGCTTGGGCCGGCCATGCGTACCATAATGCCACAATATATTGGGTTAATTTTACTGCATAAACGTGGCTTCTGTCATAAAATTGTAGTTTTATTTTGATGATTTCAACCTGTGTTCCCCTGTCTTGTGTGTTCCTGGACTTTTATGTTATTCCTGTCTTGCTCCATGTTTTGTAGCCCTTTGTAGTTTTTCTTGTTGATTAGTTTCTGATTGTTCCCAGGTGTTTGCCAATCTCCCCTTGAGTGTATATATACCCAAGTGTTTCATAGTGGTGGGCAGATCGAGGCTTCGTGAAACAATGAAACAGTTGAAGCAAATGTGCCATATTGTGTCGAGGCTTCGAAACAATCCGACACCCGTCTCAACGGTGACACCTAGTGGTCACTTGCAGGTGTTGCTCTGAAACAACCTTGACAATGAGCCATTAAAAAATTTGATGTTTTTTTATTATTGTATTTTTCTAATATGTGAAGCTTGTAACCTGTAGGCTCCTCACTGTGCATAATGTTATTTTGGTCATGAAAATGTTATATTAATAAAATAAATCAAGCCACAATGTCTCACTTTTTTATAGATTTTTATTCAAAAATATTAATTTCTCTGCTGTGGAAGGACTTAGCCTACTTCTTTTTTTTTTATAGATAATTTCTCCAGCCTTTGAAAAAATCCTCTCACAAGGGACACTTGTTGCTGGCATGCAAATATATATTTTTTTTAGCAAGGACAAACAAATAATTATATTTCAAACAATGCATACCTTGCTTAGATGGCCCAGCAGTGTCAGTAGCAGGCCTAGGTACAGGGGGAATGCTACCATCCTCTGCACCCTGCAAAATGGCAGGATGAGTGCTCCTCAAATGGCGCATCATGGATGATGTATTGTTGCAGTAGGCCAGCAGCCGATCACAATACATACATCTCACTTTATTTGGGGTTTCCAAATGGAAATGCTCCCACACCACAGATGTACGGCATCTCTTCTGTGGAGCCTCCATTTTTATTTATCTATCTATCTCTTAATCTATCTATTAATCTATCTATGTGTATCTATCTATTAATCTGTCTATATATATTTCTATCTATGCATCTATTAATGTGTCACTATATGTATACTCTGTCTCTAGCCTATCAGTCAATGTGTAAATTTAAATGTAAGCGTAAATATAACTAAACAAATCGCACTATAAATGTCACTATATCACCAAAAATCCGCTATCTCAAAATCAAACTCCTCTTGCGTTGACTTCACTTTTATACAGATGTGCCATTGTGTGGTCTGTTCCCGACCCTGTCAATCAAACGCTGAATCGGCGGACCATGCCACCTGTCGAAACACTCCAAAGCTTCATTTAGCCGTAGTCACGTGACATGGGTGTTTTGAATCACGCTTCGGATTAGTGTTTTCGAAACATCTGCGCTTCGGAACGTCAGTTTCGCGTCAGCCATCCCTAGTGTTTCATTCTTGGCTTGTCGGTTGTTGTCTTTGCATGTTGTGTGAAGCTGTTGCGTTCCTGCTCTTTTATTATTGACCCTGACCCTGACCCTGACCCTCTAGTTGGATTATCTTTGTTTTCATTTTGAATAAATACTGCTGCAACTGGATTCACACCTCTCTTCATCCCTGCTTACACGTTACATTTATAATATCTGTTAATCATATGTTTAATAGTAATAGGGTTGCCTATTATCCATGTTGTGTTGTGATGTGCTTAGGCCTATATAGGTCCAAAGTCAGAATTTTGACTATACATTCAGAAACTAATAATGAATTCAGTTTTGTGAATTGAAAAAGACTTGGATTTAACCAAATCATAAGACAGATTTTTCGGTGTGATTTCTATCGTTCGTTCAAATTCGTGTCGTACCGTCCACTAGATGGCAATAGGTTTGGACTATTTAAATTAATATTTAATATTTAATATTAATTTAAATGGACCGATTTATGCTGGTCCATTCCTGGGGAAGATGTTTTTAATCTTAGTTGATGCCCATTCTAAGTGGATAGAGGCATATCCAGTAAATTCAGCAACAACAGCGACTACTCTTGAGAGCCTCAGAAAGAGTTTCAGTACCCATGGCATTCCTGAAATTATGGTGTCTGATAACGCTCAGTGTTTTGTAAGTGAAGTGAGCAAAGAATTTATGTCTAGGAATGGAATAACGCATGTTAATTCTGCCCCGTATCATCCATCATCCAATGGTCTTGCTGAGCGGGCAGTCCAAACTTTTAAAGCTGCAGTCGGCAAGTCTGGCAGATTGGGTCGATTAGCCAAAATGTTGAATGTTTACAACTCTCATGCCCCTCCCCACTACCAGCGAGCACCCTCCCATCGAGGTCGTGCTCGTCAGTGCGTCACTGTGCGTGTGTACCTGATTTTCTGTGAACGCGTCCGTCTCTTCAGCATCTATCAACACCATGGACTCGGAGGTAGGCTGCCCTGGCTAATCTATCCATAGTTAGCAATAACCGAGGAATTGGAAGCTTGTTAGTAGATTTTCTCTCCGCCATCACGCTTCATGCAATCTCCAGGCGAACTTCAGGCGTGGCGTGTGCATGTGATATTAACGTGCGCGAGTGAGGGGGGATCTGTGGCGTGTGCACGACCTGTGATTGACAGTCAGATCTCACACCCCCCTGCGCTGATTGGACCCGATGATCCGGGAGCGGTGGATTTTTGCAAAACAAATAACACGCTCCAGGTGGAGTTAGAAGCTCGGGTTTTTTTTTCTAAAACCATCTTATTTATGTTGTTCTGTCGGATTATAGTGTCAATTTCACTGAATATGATCAAAAATTTTTTGCCGACGGCAGCTTTAAGGACCTCATGAAAAAAAGTTCTGGAAACACAATGGAGACCAAGTTGCATAGAGCATTGTTAAGTTATCGTATTACACCCCAGTCTACCACGGGATTGTCACCTGCAGAAATGATGATGGGGAGGAAATTGCGATGTACCCTAGACAAAATGCACCCTGGGTATACATACAGATGTATGTACAATAACATTACGAGTCGTAATTACATGACCAATTCAACACGGTTTCCCACTGTAAAATCTGGGCTTATTTATTTATTTATGAAATTCCTTTCATCCAAATGGCATGAGACTTTGTGACTTTTTCTACTCTTGCTATACTTAATACTTCTGTGCAATAAAATTGCTTAAATTTTTTTTATTATAATATTAATTTGAGAATAAACCCAAAGGCAAAACACGCGATAAGTGACCATTCACGATGAGCACTGCTCTTATGATCTTAACGCCGACTTCTCTGATTGGATCCCACTTCAGAAAAACAACAACGTGTTTTTATTATTATTTTAACAACTTCGAAAACACAACGGTAGATTTTAAACGAACACATAGATGTATACATTATTGCAAAAGTATTATTGTATTAAAGGCTCATTTAGTAGGGACTTTTATCATGAAACCGTAGTCATGGTAATACGCCGTTAGTGAGCATTGTACAGTAGTTCATTGAGCTGCCACTATCTGCTGTGTCTGTGTGATCTATTCGAGCTGTCAGCTGTAAAGTTGTTGATTCCTGTTTGTTCGTAGTGATTGCTGCAGATGGAATATCACAATCTTAGTCACTGACCTCAAAGTAAGACAATTGTATTATATCTGTGTTAAACGTGATCTGAACAGAGTTTTTGCGTCCGTGACAATGACATACGTGCATGCCCGGACATGTCCTGTAGAGATCGGTCTGTGTTATTCAGATCGGTAATATTATTTAAAGTATGATTATTCATTCTTTATTAAGCTGCAGATCAGTGTTATGGGTTATTAATGATATGATGTTGGTCTGTTAAGATTTTATAATACCAGACGAGGGATTAGCGTCATGTTTGTTTGAATGCTCTTCACAAGGACGGTTATCCATATATGGGCACTGTATATTGATGACAAATGGTTGTTACAGCCTATTTTCCTGTGGAATACCTCGTTTCTGTTTATTTAACTGGATGTTGAGTAGAGAAATGTCACTGATGTGAATTAAGAATAATTATTTGACATTATGTAACGGTGAATGCTTATTATTGTATAGGCTATATATTTAGTTTATTCATTATTTGTATTGTACTTATTTTCCAGACTATGTACATCATTGAATATACCTCTGTGGTTCATCCATCTATGTTACCTTCAATACACAGAGTTAATCTGATCACCTGTCTCCTCATTATGTGTGCTCTGACCGGCATCCCGAAGGGTTTACTCATCCATTACCTAATCAGAACCTAACAGTCCAAAAGCCTCTCCAACAATTATTATAAAAAGAATTGTGTGGATTGAGTGTGCGCAGCCGCAGTTTATTGCATCACTTAATCGCGCGTCTTTTTGATTAGCTGTCAGATACTGAGTAAAAATGAAAAGAAACAGGCCTATTCAATCTTTCCTGGATGTATTTTTAACGAAGAATTAAATAATAGCAATCAGGAGAATGGAAGCAGCAAAAAAAAAAAAAAAAAAAAAAAAAATAGGACTGTAACGTTAGTGCTGCCAGCAAAACGTTACACTTATGCAATAAAAATTGCACTGCAACAAATAGGTAAGGCATGTGTTTTTATATTTAATGCTGTTCACTGTGAGTTTTAATTAATAGTGTAGGCTAATAGAATTAATAGTGCATTGTGCATTTTGTTTGGTATAATGTGAGGTATATCGTTCGGTAATGTCTATGCCCAGAGGGAATGCCATGCTCTAGGTTTTTGTGAAACGCCGCCACTGATTACGATGTTCAACAATCGATTTAAATAGTAGGCCTACATTGGGTTTAATTTATCGTTTAATGAGGTCTAATATATGTTGTTAGTGTTGAGAATTTTCACGTGAATACACGTTCAAAGATCCAATCTTTCAAGCGTATATTTAAATGGTCCTGCGGCAGAGCTTTTGCCAAGCGTGTCAGAGGTTCTGGGTCTAATCCGCACTTGTATAGTTTTTTTCTTTTTCTCATCAAAACCGATTATGTTTATCAGTGGTTGTATATCATGCAGGGACACGTTTGTGTGCATTTTGTTTTGTAATTTCACCGGAACGAATAGAGAGTCTCCACAACGGATTGAAGCGCGCGTCCGAGTGAAGACTGTGCGCGAGCCACAAACAAACACAGTCTCCGCGCCACTGATCGCAGCGGCAACGAGCACTTTGATCACTTGATTTCTAAAACAACACATCGCTAGATCGTCTTATATTTAACAAACGAACTAAATGAATGCTCTGCGAGTTAACTGGAGATGTTTTATTTATTTGTATTGGTACATTCGTGCCGCGAGATGTTTCAAAAGTGGTGGGGACAATATCGACCTTAGCAAAAAGTGGTGGGGACATGACCCACCCGTCCCACCTGCAAATTACGCCTATGCTGACTAAAGACTTCAAGCTGCCTTGGGTGTTCAACCTTATGATACTGATGTTGTGTCATTGGATGCTGATATTAAAATGCCAGAATCACTCAGTACGTCGACAATACTTGAATTCCAGCTCTAGATAACTGGGAGCCTGAGAGTTCGAAATCTGGATGTCAAAGAAATAAATTGCCAGATTCACCCAGTGCTCAAAGAATGCCTGAATTGACTCAAACTGCAGATAGAAAGGAGCCTGAGAGTGCACCCTCTGGATGTCTACGACGTTCAGTGAGAGAGAGGAAACCACCAGCATATCTTAAAGACTTTGTGACATAAGAAATAGTGTCATCAAAAAGACCATTAGAACCTATAGAATTATGAATGTTGTGAATTGTATGATGTAAAAAAAAAAAAATAATAAAAAAAAAAAATCACCACTGTAAAATTGTCCTAGAAGATTTTGTGTCTTGGGGAAGGATTGCCTATGAGTTAAATGTTAGGGCAAATGTTGTATGTTAAGGGTGGTATTTGGTTTGTCCAGTAGGGGGCGGTGGCGCACTGTGTTTGTGGGCTGTAGCATTGTTAAAAGCAGAGAAGAGACGAGTCCTATTAAAAAGAGACCATCCAGAAGTTTTTCCTTGGTATCTACGATACAACAGTAATAATGACTTAACATCTCATAATAATGAGAAACTTTCTTGTAATAATGAGAAACTTTCTAGTAATTATGACTTAACATCTCGTAATATTGAGAAAGTTTCTCATAATTATGACTTAACATCTCATAATAATGAGAAACTTTCTCATAATAATGACTTAACATCTCATAATAATGAGAAGCTTTATTTAAAGTTTATAAATAATGAGAAAATTATAAATATGTATATTAATTAAATTATTCATTTGTATTATTAATTGTTAATTTATACAAAAAAAAAAAAAAAAAAAATCATCCAACAACACAAACTTGTATTTTTTGTCTTTTGGATGCACATTGTAGATTGGATAACAAGATAACCTAAATGCACGAAATGAAAAGTATTTACGTTTAAATTATCAACATTTAACATGAAAAGATTATGTGTGTTTTTTTTCACTCACTGATACCCAACCATAGACACACCTTGCACACACCCAAATACTTGTAAAACAAGTAACTATCAAAAAACCACCCCTACTTCCTTGAGAAAATGAAACTTGTGAGAAAATGAAACTTATGATTCTGTTTAAGGTTGGATCATGTCCCTCACAGTGTGTACTGTAGGTGTTATGCTACTGAACTGAAGCTATTGTAATACTTTGTTTAAGCTTGTGTCCTGGCTTCTCAATAACTTCCCATCCTCCTCACTGAATGGTAATCGCTAAAGCCTTTTTATTTAAATTGAATTTTTCTTCTGCAAAAAAAAAAAGAAAGAAATTCATACAGGTTTTGAATGACATGAGGATGAGTAAATTATGACAGAATTTCCATGTTTGGGTCAACCATCACTTTAAAAAGGTTGGTTCAAGTAGACCTATACATTTCTTACAATTCTTAAACTTTCCTTTATCTTTAATTGCCAAGTACATTGTGTAAGATTAAGTTTCTGTTTCAAGAAATGTTTACCTGTGTTAAACTTTCGTTTTCTCATGAAGATCCTCCCCTTTTGATAAACTATAAAATGGCACTGAAACAGACACATTATTTCATTCTCCTCCTGATCGAATATGGATCTGCAAATCTCAGTTTTTCTCTGTTAATTGCTGTAGAACTCTGATGTGACATTTTATGAAATAAATTACTACATCACCCTTTTCCTGCAGTCATATTTAATAAAGCATGTCATGCTGTAAATAATTCTGATAAAATAGTATTTCTTAAAGGGGTAGTTCAGAACATGAAAATCATTTACTCACCCTGGTGTTGTTCTAATGCAGTAAGTCCTTCTTTCTTTTTCGGACCACAAAAGGAGACATAAAAAAAAAAAGGCTTCCACTCGTTCATATAATGGCAGTGAAAAGCAGAATGACCAGCATCAAGCTTTTAAAAAAGATGCAGAGAATGATCCTGACACGTGTCGTATATTCCAACTCTTCTGGGGGTATATGATGGGTTTGGTGAAAAACAAACCGAAATTAATGTATTATTTAATGAAAATCCTGACCTTGGCCGTTGGTCTTCTGTCCACGGCGTACATTCATGACATTCTGTTAGTGCCGCATTTCACTTCGACTGGAGAAATCAAGATTAATAAAAGCTTGACATGAAATACAATGGTTTCAACATACTGTGACTCACTATGCTGTGGGCATGACAAACTAAAGGCCAATTTATACTTCTGCGTCGGGTGCGCGTAGAAGGTACGGCGTAGCATACGCATTGACGTGTACCATACGTCGTACCCTTCGCCGTACCCTGACGCGCACCTCCTCAAAAATGTAACTACGCGTCGCGGCGACGCGGACCGCAAGATCTGTGATTGGTCGGCTGGATAGCATCGCGTTTCCTCCTACGCATTTCCGGAATGATCTTCTGCACTCTGCACCGCCCGCCCGCCATTTTTAAATTCCGAAGATCAGTGAAGAGCCATGGAAATAGACCAAGTGACCGAGAGATTGCTTGAAGAAGTGCGGAAATACAGCCATCTGTATGACTCCTTCAGTCGCCATTGCTCAGACAGCCGCGAGGAATGTAAACACAGTGGAACATTAAAACCCCCCTGCGCCAACTAGCGTTTCGGCGGTGTAACTGCAGAGCAACACAGACATTCGCAGAAGTATAAATGCTCACGACGGCGTCGCCTACGTGCGTAGCTTACGACGTACACTACGGCGTACACTCGACGCAGAAGTATAAATTGGCCTTAAGGGGGCTTTCACACTGGGCACGTTTGCTGCGGTCCGAGTCTGAGCGTGATTGTTCCCGGTGTATCATGCCAATTACAGAAGTAAATGATTAAAAGCCAATTCAGAAATAATAAATACATGACATCGTTTACTCAAAGATGACTCTAAAAGTAAGTAATGCTTCCCTGACAGAGACACACAGTGGTGTGCCAGGGCCTTCCAACAGGAAAACACTGAAACAGCACTGTATGGGGGATGATCCTGGTAAAGAGTCCCAAAGACTGCTCTGTCCCCTCGCCTTAAATACCCAGACCAGAACAAAAGGGTTATACAAATATTGTTTAGAGTTGTTTGGGTCAATCCGTGTACCCCAGGGGGGTAGCACCTGGTTCCTTGAGATATCTTAAAGAGATATCACCCAGAGAGGAGAAACAGGATTCTCCTAAGTTCTCAGACTTTCTCATTAAACCAATGACTGCAATGAAATTAAGACCATTTTACCAATCGCACTGAGACACTTAAAATGATACCAAACATGAAAAGGAAAAAACAACTAATTCACAAGATACACCATCCCTTACGAAACAAAAATATATTGCAATATATTGGAAAATATTATGTGTTATATTAGGCAATATATTCTCATATATGGGATTTAATATTTAAATTTTCCAATATATTGCAATATATGCGTAGACTATATATGTATATATATTGATACATATAAAAAAAAAAATATTGCAATCAAGACCAAAAAGGGCACTATATTTTTACATGTAATAGTTTGTCTTTATATGACTTTATATGCTTTAATATACTGGAATATATGCATGCATGTGCATATATTGTGTATATATATATATATATATATATATATATATATATATATATATATACATACATACAGTACAGGCCAAAAGTTTGGACACATTACTATTTTTAATGTTTTTGAAAGAAGTTTCTTCTGCTCATCAAGCCTGCATTTATTTGATCAAAAATACAGAAAAAAATTTAATATTGGTTTTCAATTCATTATACTTTAAATTATCATTTATTTCTGTGATGCAAAGCTGAATTTTCAGGATCATTACTCCAGTCTATCACATGATCCTTTAGAAATCATTCTAATATGATGATTCATTATCAAAGTTGGAAGCAGTTCTGCTGCTTAATATTTTTTCATAACCTGTGATACTTTTTCAGGATACTTCGACGAATAAAAAGTTAAAAAAAAGTTTAAAAAACCATGAAATTAAGACCATTTTACCAATAACATTGAGACACTTAAAATGATACCAAACATGAAAACGAAAAAACAACATATTCACAAGATACACCAGTTAATGGGGGTCCTGATAAATCATTTCCTGTTAAACTAAAATTACGATGTATGCATGGTAATGCTTTTATTGATGTTATCGGGGAATATTCAGCCAAATCCTGGGGCTACTACATCTATTCTTTGTTTGCCCACTCCCTCAGATTTTAAAAGTAGAACAGGTCTTGGGTTTATACATTTAAAGGGTCATGAAACCCTAAACCAAATTTTCTGAGATTTTAACAGAGGTATGCGTGTTGAACACCATTGAAGACAATGTTATCATCTGTTAGATTTAATAGTAGGGGGAAAATGGTTAAAAAAGGGCTAGACTCTGACTGCGGGCGGTTGGTTGGCCATCAACAACGGACACATCTAAACTGTGTGTGTGTAGTAACCACTCAACTGGAGAATGGTGGACTTCGGCCTTGTACCAACCCAGTCTCCAATGCAGGTTGCGTCTTGCGAGTGATGCGGTCCTGAGGACTTTTCTATCGCTTCAGAGGTGTGTGTGTGTGTGTGTGTGTGTGTGTGTGTCTAAAATGTAACCCTGACCGTTTTACTTGCCTTTTGTTAAATAATCACTCGTTATTAAAATTTAGATGTTTCGATAATACCTCAATTGTATGGAACGTATGCTTAATTTGTGCAAATTTCTATGTCAATGTCCATCTTTATTATGTGGGTTTAGGGGGCGCGTAGATCTAGGCTGTACGGATTTTTTTTTTTTTTTTTAAGCGGAAAATTTATTATTTTCAAATATATGCATTTATAGTGTGTATATAAACAAATATATATATTATAATGACATAATTATACATATACCTGTACATTTATATGTTTTAAATACAATTTTGATTACTGTAGGATAATATATGTTGCAGGGCATTCAGTTACTTTTGAAAGGACAAAAATAAGGAGTCAGTCAGTAGACTTTAACTTTGCCAGCTATAAAAAAATCTAGCATTTCCTCACGTTTTACCACTGATTTTTAGTGCCAGTCGATATGCATGGGCCATAAGTTTGACGATTTGATTTTTATTTGAGAGATGAAAATATTTTTTCACAGTGTGTGTATATATATATATATATATATATATATATATATATATATATATATATATATATATATATTCCTCAGGCTTGAGAATGTGATCAAAATGATGAAACTCACTATGATGTGTTTATTAAAGACAGGGGCGATTCCAGGATTTTATAAATGGGGGGGCACAGGGGGGACCAAGAACCAGTGAGGGGGGGCCCATGGGAAATAAGAAAATCATATTACAGGGGGGCAATCATATTACAGGGGGGGCCGGTGCCACCCCGTGCCCCCCTTCTAGACACGCCCCTGCTTAAAGATTCAGTTTTTGTATTTCACAATGTCTCAGGTCTAGTTCATAATTTCAGAGAAAATGAAACTTATATATGATTCTGTTTAAGGTTGCATCATGTCCCTCACAGTGTGTACTGTAGGTGTTATGCTACTGAACTGAAGATATTGTAATACTTTATTGTTTAAGCTTGTGTCCTGGCTTCTCAATAACTTCCCATCCTCCTCACTGAATGGTAATCCATAAAGCCTTTTTATTTAAATTGAATTTTTCTTCTGCAGAAAAAAGGAAGATACTTCTGTGTTCTACAGAAGAAAGAAATTCATACAGCTTTTGAATGACATGAGGATGAGTAAATTATGACAGAATTTCCATGTTTGGGTCAACCATCACTTTAAAAAGGTTGGTTCAAGTAGACCTATACATTTCTTACAATTCTTAAACTTTCCTTTATCTTTAATTGCCAAGTACATTATGTAAGATTAAGTTTCTGTTTCAAGAAATGTTTATCTGTGTTAAACTTTCGTTTTCTCATGAAGATCCTCCCCTTTTGATAAGCTATAAAATGGCACTGAAACAGACACATTATTTCATTCTCCTCCTGATCAAATATGGATCTGCAAATCTCAGTTTTTCTTCTGTTCATTCTCTTCACTGCAGGTATGAAGACAAATAATGTTTGTGATGTTACTGGGTACAAATACAGATAATTGATGTCTCATTCTCTCTGTTTTATTCCTAAAGGACATTCTCTCAGCTGTTATGAGTGCATGGGTCTGGCGGGTTCTTGTGCAGGACAAACGATTAAAACATGTCCCAGTGGATATTCTCAGTGTGAGAGTGCAACAGTAGTGACACAAGTTGGTAAGTCCAATATGATTGAAATATACAGTTATTTGACTGATGGAGACGGTGCTATAATTTACTGGTGCTGCAACAGAACAGCTACTCCTTTTTCTGTCGGAATATTCTATGCAGAATCATGGGCGTCGGAAGAAAAAAAAAAGTGGGTGGGTCCTCCCCCAGAAAAATGTTTACTGGAGTAACTGTTAAATACCATTTCATGTATTCTGGTGCCTTTTAATTAAAACAAGTAAACTAAACTCCACTTCACGTCGGGCGGTTCTTTGCCTCCACGCCGTGCATTAAATGCACAGCTATCCGTGGATTATCCCGCTAATACCATGGTCATTTGCCAGCAATGACAACTTAAAGTTGTTATTGATGTGTTTGCAACGCAATATTTGACTGGAAGGGTACAACGGGGGGTTACTTTCGTCAGTTGCGGCTCGTTGAGAAATATAATGTAGCTATTCAGCGGAAATGGAGTTTAATTTATTAGGGAATTCCTCAAGTGGAATGGATTTGACTGACGGCGCTATGAAAAGACAAATGCGCTGAATCAGAGACGGTAAAAGTAAGTGGGTCCAATATCATTGGTCTTAAAAAGTGGGTGGGTCTTGTCCCACCCATATACAATGGTTCCGACGCCCATGTGCAGAATATTCAACATATATTTCTGATATTTCATTTATGATTTTGTATTTATATAAAAAAAAATTGAAATGAGAAAAATGCTAAATTTGGACATTTATAAATAAATGTACCATTAAACTAATATGCAGTTGAACTGGTCTTTCCTGTATCATTCATATTTTAGGTGACATTACTTCTAAAGTGAAGGTTAAAGATTGTTCTGTTGACTGTCAGAGTGGGTCCATGAATCTCGGCATTGTAAAGATGACTTCTTCCTGCTGTAACACGAACCAGTGTAACGCTCAAGATGCTCCAGGTATTGTACTTCAATGATCATACAAATATCTTCTTTAAAGTCAACATTCAATTTACTTCCATATGAGATTCAATCAGAAAATAAAAAGCAGGGTGTGGTTTGTCTGTGATGAACTGATTGAATGGAGCTGCAAAAAGAGTGTTGTTTCATTAGATATTTTGTACAGAAAATTAAATAAAAGGATACTTGTTTTCCTCCTGTAGATCACTCTAGCATCCCCAATGGAAAGAAATGTTTCTCTTGTGATGGACAGACCTGCTCAAACACAGTGAGCTGTTCAGGGACTGAAGATCGCTGCATTAAAGCAACAGGTGAGAATCTGGAAACGGAAACAAATTAAAGTCATTATCTTTTAAACTGTGTTAGGTTTAAACATTTGATAAAGATCACACATATCAGTGTCCAGCTTAGACTTAATCAACCATTGTTTTCTTTCTTTTCATCAGGGACTGCTGGAGGCCAGTCAATTGTTGTAAAAGGCTGTGCGTCTAAATCTATTTGTGACGCCACATCAGTTAGTAGTTATCAGGGCATCTCATGTTGTGCGGGGAACCTGTGTAACGGGGGTCAGAGTGTCACCCAGAGCTTCCTGTTCCTCTGCTGTTCTCTGCTCTCCTACTTCATGATGCACTGAATACAGCAGATCTTCACATTCTACAGTGTGACACGCTGTACTGAATATAGTATTTTTTTGTACTACCATTGGTGTTCTGATGTGATTTTTTTATATTTTTTTGCTGTTGAACTCTGATGTGACATTTTATGAAATAAATTACTACATCACCCTTTTCCTGCAGTCATATTTAATAAAGCATGTCATGCTGTAAATAATTCTGATAAAACCGCAATAATAAAAATATCTTATTTCTTTAAGGGGTAGTTCAGAACATGAAAATCATTTACTCACACTGGTGTTGTTCTAATGCAGTATGTCTTTCTTTTTCGGACCACAAAAGGAGACATAAAAAAAAAAATTCCTCTTTCCTGGTGAAAATCCTGAAGTTGGCCGCTGGTCTTCTGTCCACGGCACACATTCATGACATTCTGTTAGTGCCGCATTTCACTTCGACTGGAGAAATCAAGATTAATAAAAGCTTGACATGAAATACAATGGTTTCAACATACTGTGACTCACTATGCTGTGGGCATGACAAACTAAGGGGGCTTTCACTCTGGGCACGTTTGCTGCGGTACGAGTCTGAGCGTGATTGTTCCCGGTGCCGCCTGCAGCATTGGTGTGGTTTCACACTCAACTTGATGCTATCGAACCCTGGTGTACTTTTGTTCATCTTACGTCATCACAAACATTCACGGCGCATCTTAAGACTATGGTTGTTAAGAAGGCACAACCTAAATGTTTATGCAGTTGAACTATGTGCTATACTTATTGCATTAGAATGGATTGAACAGTTCAGGGATATCAACATTCTAGTATGTAGAGACTCTGTATCAGCTCTTATGATATGAAGACTGGAAAAGCTAGTAGTCATCAAGAAATATGATATGAAATCTTGTTTATAAATTCAAGGGTATGTAGACAAGGGGAAAATATTACATATATGTGGATACCAGCACATGTGGGCATACAGGGAAATGAGAAAGTTAATAGATTGGCAAAGAAGGCAACAAAAAAAGAGCATGTTGACATTGAAATTAAATGGTCAGAATCAGAATAAGGGAAGAGTCTAGTGTGGAAAAGGGTAATGGAAATATGGCAACATCAATGGGATCATAAAAGTAAAGAAAGACATCTATACATGATTCAAAATAAAGTAGGCATTATAAGAGAGATGACAAATAGAAGGAAAGAACAAGTTGTAATAACAAGACTTAGGATTGGGCATTGTAAGTTAAATGGAACTCTTTGTATGTTAGGAAATCATCCCACAGGTCAACGCGATGAATGTCAAGAGGAGGAAACAGTCACCTTTTTATGTCATGCAGGAAATTTACACAAGAAAGTCAAGAGTTGAAACATTATTTACAAGAAATTGGTATAGGACAGTATAATGTAAAAAGTATATTCTGTGGAAATAGTGAACAAGGAAGGCAATATATGTTTTAATTTTTAAAGAGGACTACCCTGGTAAACCAGAGTTCTCGCGAGAGCACAAGTTGAATTTGCTCAGCGAGTTACTCTGGTGTCGAGCAATGGAGCTCATTAAATATGCCCCTCGATCTGAGCTGCACCAATCACATCGGGTTATCTGATATAGGCGGGCCAGAGGCGAGCTAAACAGATGACGACAGCGCTGTGACGTTGAAGTCATCAGTTAACATTGCAAGATGCCTATGGATAAATAGCAGTGGTTTGAAACGGCTTTGGCCGCTACAATGAACGAGTTAGACTTGGCTTTTTCCCAAAAGAGGAACAGAAGACGGCGCTCGAATCGTTCCTTTGCAAGAAGGGTGTTTTTGCTGTTTTTCCGACCGGAAGAGTCTAATCTACCAGTTAGCTCCGCTGGTAGCTAAGCGTATGGGGTTTATTGTTGTGATTGGTCGTAGTGTTATCCAATTGCGTGCTGTGAGATTTTCAAATGCACGCTTGGTGCCGCCCCTCGAGCTGGCCGATTTTCATTGATCGACACCAGACCATTAATCTTTTAGATTTAGGTCTGGATTTCCAGGCTAAAAGAGGACTGGACTGGAAAGACGAATATAAGTATGAAGTGTCATGCTAAGAGACAGCAGATGGCAGTAATGCAACTTTTTGGATGCCAACTGCCTTAAAGAAGAAGGCACAACCAATAAGCGCACTCTTCACTGCGTGACGTCGATTTAATTATATTAATAGTTATTTTTGAATTATTACTAATAATAATATAAAAAATATAAGAAGTAATAATATAATAAAGGTATAAATGTATAATTGTGTGAAATGCATTAAGAAAATTGGCAAGCAATTTCGACAAGCAAATACCAAGAAATAGGTTGCAACAGTTTGTCTTTCGACTATACTTGCAAAATCCGCGATGGGACTGAGCTCGAATTGCTTCAGCATCAGTGACTTTTTATTGTATGAAATCGCTGTCAATCAAAAGGAGATGCAGCCTTTCGACAGACCCTCCAATCATCACGCAGAAGCCCGGCGTCCAGGCCAGCCCACTCCTCATTCACTCCCAGAGACCCTGAGCGTCCGTGGGCGGGACATAACACAGCATTTATCCAATGACCGTCTAGTTTCGAAACACTGAAAAAAACTGTTCAAAGCAGCCCCATAGAAGTCAATGGACGCTGGGCTTCAACAGGGAAATGCACTGTGACGCTACGGGAATGTATGAGAAGGAAATTGAGTCAGCCGACCTGCTGTATGTAACTGATTCTGAACGAACTCGTCTTTGAGATGAACGTTTTCGAACGCATTTTTAGTCAATAAAATTGTACCGTATAATATAACCGTTTACCGTTACTTGTACATTAACCCATACAATTTGTATTATGCATTTCCTGAACATGTAATGTTACTTGCTAACTAATCAAACACTTTATTTGAACAAACTATGGATCTATAAAATACAATCAGAAAGAGCTATATTTTAAGTACACATACAGTATACAAGGAATTTTTCTTTAGTGACAAATCTTTCATTGTTTTATTTCAAGTAAAGTCACCTTTATTTATATAGCGCTTTTTACAATACAGATTGCATCACAGTGATAACATGAAAATAATACAACGAAGTTTGTTTCTAGAAGAAAATTGCGTCATTGTCCACCTTAAGTAATGCAGATCAATAATATTGTTGAATATTAAATGTCCCCAGCTAAGCAAGCCAAAAGCCAAGGCAACAGTGGCAAGGAACCAAAACTCCATCAGGTGACAGAATGGAGAAAAAGACCTTGGGAGAACCCAGGCTCAGTCGGGGGCCAGTTCTCCTCTGGCCAACGAGCGAACAGTGTATGATTATGTTTCAGGCAGCATTACAGGTTAGAAGTCAGATTGGATCAGAACGTTCACAATATTTATCCAGTTCCATCTGGTTGGAAGTCGGAGTCATCACACCGGTATGGAGACGAGTTTGTTGAAGATCAGTGCCGATGGCTGTTGTGTTGATGAGGCCTTCACAGGGCTGATGAGGCTGGCACCTCAGGGATGCGTCATGGATGGGTCCAGGTGCAGGTCCATCATCTGATCTGGATATGACTGGGATTAGGTGGACTTCAGTAAACAGGGGAGGGACAGGTTGACACTTCAGGACTGCATTGTCATCGTGTCCAGGCGCAGGTCCTTCATCAGATCTTGATACGGCCTGGATCCGGTGGACTGCTGTCAGTTCAAAGCTAGACTAAAAACATGCACATCTCTTTGACCTAGCATACACATAACACATTATAGACTTTTATAATTCAATGTTAGGCTTCATAGATTAGGTCAGCCAGAACCGGGAACACTTCCCCTTAGGGGTGGAACGGTACACAGAAGTCACGGTTCGGTTCATACCTCGGTTCAGACATCACGGTTCGGTACGAGTTCGGTACAATGGAGGGAAAAGCAAAACAAAAATGCAGAAGGTTTGTGCATGTCTCAGGCTGGACCACCAAAGGAAAATAAATTATTTAAGCCTTGTATTTTTTTCAGTTTATTTGTAGTGCATTGACAGTAGTTTTATATAATTAGTTTATTAATTAAATTACTAAAAAGACAAAAAGACCTGGAGATATGTTTGGTAATTGTGCCTGAATGAATTGAAAATTAATTTGATATATTTCAGATCAATATGTTTGTTTTCCTTAAAATTTAAATTAACAGTAACTTAAATACTTTGCAGTTTGAATGATGTCCTGCATAAACAAAATGACGGAGTATGTTTTTATGTTTACACTGTTCGATCGCGCCTCTCTCACACACACACACACACACACACACACACACACACACACACACAAATATAAGTAAGCACTTTGCGACTTTTCGATAACGACCGCGCCTCTCTCTCTCTCTATCTCTCTCTCACACACACACACAAACAACATATTCCAGCATTGCCAATTGCAATCTTTACATCGCAGTCTGCTTCAGAGCTAAGGTGGGGCTACAGATTAGGTGTCCCTAAAGAACCCGCGTATCTAACAGTAGTTCTGCATTACATTCATTAATTTGCACGCAAGTTTTATTTATTTTTATACCGTGTATTCTCCGTGTAAATTTATGCACCGAACCGTGATGCCCGTACCGTTTCGGTTCAATACGAATACATGTACCGTTCCACCCCTACTTCCCCTAGATCCTGATGTACTCGTTACATCATAAGAAGAATGGCATCTACGCTAATATTAATCTCTCTGTTTATCCCGAGGTTTACCGCAGTCCGCCGGATCCAGGCTGTATCCAGATCTGATGAAGGACCTGCGCCTGGACGCGACGACAGCGTAGTCCTGAAATGTCAACTAGTCTCTCCCCTGTGAAGGCCTCCCTCCCCTCCCTTTACCTATCTACCTATCTTGGCTCGAGGTCATGGTGCAAAGGACCCTAGATTGAAATTACTCCGAATCATCCCTTTAAACACATTTGTTGAAATTATGCCTCCTTTTCTCGAAACTCTAAACACAATCAATAACTTCTCATCCAATTCCCCATACTTCCTATTTTCAGGTCAGAATGAAGCTCACAAAGCTTTGCTCTCAGACATGACACACAAGCCCTCAAAAACACACAACTGTCACATTGTTAGTCTGTTTTGATTTCTGTCTTTGTCTGTGTTCTGTCAGTTAGTTGAGTTCTGTCTTTCTCCACCCCCTGTCTGTTTGTTTCTATAGTGTTTAATTGATTGCTAGTTGGGTCATTATACGAAAACGTGCCATTTCCCACTTTTAATGTTTGATTTTCAAAGTACTGTTTTGAAAATCTTTAAGCCCCTTTTTGGATGAAGTAGATCCTAACATCTCAGGAAAATGTGCCGTGCCATCTCAGGCTATCTTATTTTTTATTTTATTTTTATATAACCAACGTAAATGTGTGTGTTTGGTCAACCCTGTTACCGACATATTAATTACTTTTTGAAAAGGTTTTAAATACATATATAGAACAAATCTGATATACTGTGAAAGATAAACCCCCCCTTGTTACATTAAGAGTGTTTGTGAATTGAGAATATTGTAAGTTTTATTTTTTTTAGTGGATGAATACGTTCATTTCCAAATGACACTCTCCCAGCATCTTCTGTTTTAAGAAAAATGTATGGAAACAAAAATAAAACACCTCAATTCAACTTTGAGTGGATTATTAGCCTCTCTTACTAAACATTTACAATTAGTTGATTGTATTTTTATTTTCATTTTTTAAATGATATTAGAATATTATACAAGTAACAGGGTTGACACATCAGTAACAGGGTTGACAACAGTTACCGTATTGGTTATACTGCTTGTTTGAGTTAGAGTTATGGGTGTAATGGAGTCTTAATTGGACATTTAATTCAACATGAATAATCAGCATATTTTGGAGACAGCTCTATTGAGATATTTTAGCATAAAAATTATAATATATAGTGGGGAGAACAAGTATTTGATACACTGCTGATTTAGCAGGTTTTCCTACTTACAAAGCATGTAGAGGTCTGTAATTTATATCATAGGTACACTTCAACTGTGAGAGACGGAATCTAAAACAAAAATCCAGTAAATCACATTGTATGATTTTTAAATAATTAATTTACATTGTATTGCATGACATAAGTATTTGATCACCTACCAACCAGTAAGAATTCCGGCTCTCACAGACCTGTTAGTTTTTCTTTAAGAAGCCCTCCTTTTTTCCACTCATTACCTGTATTAACTGCACCTGTTTGAACTCGTTACCTGTATAAAAGACACCTGTCCACACACTCAATCAAACAGACTCCAACCTCTCCACAATGGCCAAGACCAGAGAGCTGTGTAAGGACATCAGGGATAAAACTGTAGACCTGCACAAGGCTGGGATGAGCTACAGGACAATAGGCAAGCAGCTTGGTGAGAAGGCAACCACTGTTGGTGCAATTATTAGAAAATGGAAGAAGTTCAAGATGACGGTCAATGTCCCTCGGTCTGGGGCACCATGCAAGATCTCACCTCGTGGGGCATCAATGATCATGAGGAAGGTGAGGGATCAGCCCAGAACTACACGGCAGGACCTGGTCAATGACCTGAAGAGAACTGGGACACAGTCTGAAAGAAAACCATTATTAACACACTATGCCGTCATGGATTAAAATCCTTCAGCGCACGCAAGGTCCCCCTGCTCAAGCCAGCGCATGTCCAGGCCCGTCCGAAGTTTGCCAATGCCCGTCCGAAGTTTGCCAATGACCATCTGGATGATCCAGAGGAGGAATGGGAGGTCATGTGGTCTGATGAGACAAAAATAGAGCTTTTTGGTCTAAACTCCACTCGCCGTGTTTGGAGGAAGAAGAAGGATGAGTACAACCCCAAGAACACCATCCCAACCGTGAAGCATGGAGGTGGAAACATCATTCTTTGGGGATGCTTTTCTGCAAAGGGGACAGGACAACTGCACCGTATTGAGGGGAGGATGGATGGGGCCATGTATCGCGAGATCTTAGCCAACAACCTCCTTCCCTCAGTAAGAGCATTGAAGATGGGTCACGGCTGGGTCTTCCAGCATGACAACGACCCGAAACACACAGCCAGGGCAACTAAGGAGTGGCTCCGTAAGAAGCATCTCAAGCTCCTGGAGTGGCCTAGCCAGTCTCCAGACCTGAACCCAATAGAAAATATTTGGAGGGAGCTGAAAGTCCATATTGCCCAGCGACAGCCCCGAAACCTGAAGAATCTGGAGAAAGTCTGTATGGAGGAGTGGGCCAGAATCCCTGCTGCAGTGTGTGCAAACCTGGTCAAGAACTACAGGAAACGTATGATCTCTGTAATGGCAAACAAAGGTTTCTGAACCAGATATTAAGTTCTGCTTTTCTGATGTATCAAATACTTATGTCATGTCCTGTAGCTCATCCCAGCCTTGTGCAGGTTTATCCCTGATGTCCTTACACAGCTCTCTGGTCTCGCCATTGTGGAGAGGTTGGAGTCTGTTTGACTGAGTGTGTGGACAGGTGTCTTTTATACAGGTAACGAGTTCAAACAGGTGCAGGTAATACAGGTAATGAGTGGAGAACAGGAGGGCTTCTTAAAGAAAAACTAACAGGTCTGTGAGAGCCGGAATTCTTACTGGTTGGTAGGTGATCAAATACTTATGTCATGCAATAAAATGCAAATTAACTACTTAAAAATCATACAATGTGATTTTCTGGATTTTTGTTTTAGATTCCGTCACTCACAGTTGAAGTGTACCTATGATAAAAATTACAGACTTCGACATGCTTTGTAAGTGGGAAAACCTGCAAAATCAGCAGTGTGTCAAATACTTGTTCTCCCCACTGTATATTATGTAAATACTATTAGTAAGAAAAGTACGTCTGTGAAAATTCTCAGTCATCCAGGTCATAGTTATCCAAGAAGGGTTGGCTCAGGGGTGACAACTCCACAGAGGTTAAATACCTGGCACTCCCCATCAGTCATTTAGAACTGAAGAAACCCCTTGGATGAGAGGCAAAACATCTTCAAATATGAAAGTACCAAGTCCAGTTGCCCTTGATTTAACCTTTCTTGGGTATACAACATGGGTAAGACACACAAAAGCATACTTTCGTCAACCCTGTTACCCTGGAATGGTAACAGGGTTGACGGTAACAGGGTTGACGAAAAATGTTATTGGCGGCCATTACTAGCCATGAGGTATAGGTAATGACACCACATAATGTCCCTTAATGAGAGGCTTAAATGTTGTTATATATGTACATTTTTAAATATGTACAAATCACTTTTTAACGTATGCTTTTCTGGTAACAGGGCTGACACAATGAGCGTGTCCCTGTCTTTCAGACATTACATAAACTCAAAGAAAATTCATTAAAAGAAGAGAACACTTACTTGTCTTCTACCATCAACCTCATGAAAGGCAGATGATTTCACTTCCTGGAACTGATGCAACTTTTGGAACAGTCCATTATCTTTAAAGAGGTGTTTTCATAAAAAGTAACAGGGTTGACGAGAACCTAGGGACCCGACTAAATTGTGTTTTTTTTCAATATTTGACACATGTTAAGAATAAAATCCATTCATGACTAATGAACTGACACTTAAGGCTTTATACAAGTATATGTTTTTTTATGATAGTTTGACTTTTTTGGCCTCGATAGCAAGTAGAAGTAGAAAAATCATACTGAGGGACAGGCTATTTTCAACATTTCTGCAAGATGCTTTGCACAAAAAATGTGATTAAAATCCTTTAAAAACAAAAGAAACAGAAATTAATTTATTCTTGTATTATGAGACATATTATGGAAACTAAATTATAAAATATTTTATTTGTTTTATGGTTTATTAAGATTTACAGAGGTTTTTTTTTCTGAGGGACACAAAATGGCACGTTTTCGTATAATGACCCAGTTCAGTTCAGGTATGTCTTGTTAATTTGCTCTTCAGTTCTGTCTATTCAAACCCTGTGTTCTGTCTTGTTCTTGGTCAGTTCTTAACGTTGCATGTTTTGGTTGTTCTGTTCTTGTTCTTGTCCTGGTCCTGAGGTTATTTTGTGAAGTTTGAGTTTGTTTGTTAATAAAACTGCTGCATGTAGATCCTGCTTCCTCCATCTATGCAACCGATTGTAATAACAACATAGTCTTAATAGTGAGATCAATCCAAAACAGTGTCACAAAAACCTCCTTTTGGCAATCAGGAATCATTTTACAGCTCAATGTCTATTACGGTATACAAAATAAATAGAGGGGTGAAGATACAGTGAAATTTAACAATAAGCTTGATGAAAAGTTTATTCATTCCACTACTGTAAAGAGATCTTGCAGTAGATAAAACATATCTTCAGTAAATCTTTTCTTTAATTTATTATAATTCTGACTCCGGGTCTTCTTTCAAACATCTGGGGCCTCATGTATCAATCTTGCGTATGCACAAAAACTTTGCGTACGCCAGCTTTCACGCTCACGGTCGGATCTACTAACAGTGAAATTAACGCGAGAATGTGCGTTCCTCCACACCAATTTCATGTCTGGCGTACGTACATTTCTCATTGTTTTTGTCCGTTGGCGACTGTTACAGGCAATGAAGTGAAGTTGCAAACATTACACAATGAATTGTTCTACAAGTCTATCGCACCACCACCTGTGGGAAGCATTGCTATTAATTTGCAATTTATAAAATAATTGACATATATTGTCACACGAGCCTTATGGGAATATTCTATCAATTATGCAATTAAGTAAGAACATATAAAAGCATATGAAAATTGATACAACCCTTAGTCTATAAATAAAATAAAATAAAATAATATCAAATATAATATAATATAATATTAATAAAAATATTAAATATTAATTCATATAAAATATAATGTAATATAAAATAATATATATATATATATATATATATATATATATATATAATATAATATAATATAATATAATATATATAATAATATATATATAATATATATAATCATTTATATAATCATTTATATAATATATATAATATATATAATATATATAATATATATAATAATAATACCGCATTGACGGCATCAGCCAAACTCTCCCACTCATATTTTTTCCTTTTGTTATTAATTCCGGAGGACAAAGTTCCAAATAAAATATTTTTTCTCGTTTCTACCTCCAATAGTATAGCACCTCCAATTCACTTTCTGTAAAGTTTTGTTTCTTGCCGCTTGCTTTAGCCATTTTCTTACTGCTTTCTTTTGCCAAAGTGGACTCATTACCATATTTAAATTGATTTAATTAAGGGAGGAGACTGGGTGGGGCGTTGTGCTCGTGCATGTGCGCTCAATTTTACGTTAATTGGGATGTACAAAGAGAATATGCGTGGGATCCTTCGTACGCAGAGATTCATACATCTGTTTTTTTTGTGCGTACGCACATTTACAGCTTTGTCCGTACGCAATGTTTTAGTATGAATTCAACGCAAGTCTTTGTACATGAGGCCCCTGGTCCTTGGGTCCTAAACTGTTACCCCCTCAACAATAATTGTGGAGAATGCGGGCAATTATTCTCGGTGAAACCCCTGGCAAATCACCAAACAAGGTAGAAAGATTGTATTATTTGGTTAGGGCTGTCTGAATGGAAGAGATTGGGAAAGGAGAGTGTGAGAGCTTCACTCCGAAGAGGAGAGTGAGGATTAATTATACTAAAGTATAAGAATTCACTGATGCCATCATTAGAGGCAGCAGACAACGCAAGCGAAGCATGCTCTGTGGGGGCCCCGCTGGGCATTGTTGGTGTAGCACCACCCCAGCAGAGTACGTCCCTGGATTGTAGGTCCAGTGGCACCGTAAACCTGCTCCATCTCTTCCATCTCAGATAGGGGATCCCCGAATTGAGTGAATCAGGCAGTTAGGGATTAAGCTATTAGTTAGAAAAACAAAAATAGACTAGAAATAGGGTTGTTTGCCAGGGATGCATCAGGAACGATCCCGAGAGAAAAATAAAAAAGTTGTGACCCAAATTGGCGTGGACCAGTATATGTATCTGTCATTTTGGAGTATACTTCTCAGTTTCATCACGCAGAAGCCAAGCTGTGTTGTTCAAAGATCGCCGCCTCCATTTCTGCAATAACTTCAGGTGAGTTTGAACCGTGATTAAGATATGGCAGACAAATTGAGTAACTTGATCAGTAACCTGAACAGTCCTGAAACAAATAGTGAGACAAAAGAGAACAAACGCTGTAAGCAGCTGTGCTCTGAAGCCATGACTTCAAAGAAATTTGCAGAAATTATTAAGAAAATGGGTAGTCAGGATTTTGATTACGATTGGCAAGATAAACAACAACTTGATTTTTTTACATTTACACATTTGGCAGACGCTTTTATCCAAAGCGACTTACATTGCATTATCCTATACATTTTATACATAGGTATGTGCAATCCCCTGGGATCGAACCCACAACCTTGCATTGTTAACACAATGCTCTTACCACTGAGCTACAGGAAAGCTGTAGCTGAAAGCTGTAGCTGAAAGCTGAAAGCTGATTTGTTCTACAAACAAACAAAGAAACTGAAAAATTAAACATTTTAGCCTCATATTGCTTATGATGATTACAAAAAGCAAGTAAATGTAGGCTAATATGGGTCGGGGATCATTTCCTTGGACAAAATCATTTCCTGCTTATCAGTGGCTCTGTTTACATTCCTGATTGGGACACACTGCTTCAATGGTGTGCAGTAAGTTGGAGCCGTTTGCAAGCTCACAATGATCGAAATGTTGGCAAGGTGTCTGTTGCTGTAGTGGAGGCGGACACAGCCACCAGATGACAGAGAGCGGTTTACTGTAAATGGCCACTCAGAAGGTGAGAAAAGTGAGAGAGACTGCTTGAGTGGAGAAAGGGATGGTCTTTCTGTTATCGGCCTGCTAAAGCAAGCTTAAACAAAATAATGATAATGAACCAAAATAACACAGCTGACTTTTCTAAAATCAAATGAATAATGAAAAGAGATGCTTTGAAACTGGTTAAGAGACTATGTAAAATTAGGTAAAACCAAAAGAAACATGTGAAGTAAATATTTTTAGAGTTAATATCAAAAAGCGAACACTGAAAATGAGCAGTTAACATATGTGTGTCTAGTATGAGTGCGTGTGATGTTAACTGGACTTTATGTCTTGTTTGTGTTAGTTTGGGGTACTATTATTTCTTGATTTTGTGGATATTGTGCATGTCATTAACCTATGGAATAAGTGTTTTATCATTACAGATTGGTTAAGTGAAACAACAAAACTTCTGATCCTCCCGGCGACGATAAAATGTTCGCTCAACGAGGACGTTCATTTGATGAATTTATCTAGCCTTGAGTATAGTTGGTGCTGCAGGGAGTAATGCCATAATAATAAAAGTGTAGTGGCAACGATATGCATCTGTTCATTCATTCTTGTCAAAGTTACCTGCCGAATTGACAACATGCTGACGTCAGACGCACGTCCGTTTACAAACCGTTGTATAGGGGGGGTCCGACCCCCCTAGATGAGACATCGACCCACCCAAAAGGGATGAAAATAATAGTTTTTTAATAAAATATAATGTTAGCCTATCCAAAATTGTATGTATTTAAATTAGGGCTGGGGGAATTAACGCGTTAATCTTTGCGATGAATTTGAGATGTCTAACGCGTTAAAAAATAAATAACGCAATTGACGCAGCACTCTTTTATTTTATTTTTTTTGCCTCGTTTTAATGATTTCCTGTTGCGGCTGCTATTGAAAAGCCCGAAAATATGCCGTCCCACCCCTCCGTGTTCGGCGATCAGGTTTCATTCTCGCGCAGCTTTCATGAGCGGGTCTTTTCCGCTCCGTGTGTGCGCCGCCGCACTCTCCGTTCCGTGTGTGTGTGTGTGTGTGTGTCGGCGCGCTGCGCTCTCTGCTCAGTGTTCTGCTCTGTCGTTAACGACCCAAACGCTCCAATCATGTACCGATCACGCACTGGAAAAGCAAAGTCCGCTCAAATAATGTGAAATTTCTCTGTAGACTTCTGTTTGCTGAGCTGGTATAGTCATGATGGGCAACAATGGTAAAATGACCTGCTCTGATCACATGCTCTGGTAATAATAGCTTTGTATGACTATATTTTATTTTGATAATTAGTAAAAAAAAAAAATGTATTGATTATGTTGATTGATTGATTATTCAAAAAGAATAATACATTGATATATTAATGTTTAATATTATTTTAATATAGGGCTATTTTCTGTTCCTTTTTTTCCCTGTTTTCTTTCATTTAATTAGGTGATTCTAAGTTTAAATATTGATGATTACAAGCTTGGGGGAAATGCAATTAATTACAGCAAATTGTGCAATTAATTAGTGCATTTTTTTTATTCGATTCCCAGCCCTAATTTAAATGCAGTATTACCGTAAAATACCAACAATTCAGGAAATAATCCAATGAAATACGATTTTCAAACCCTCCCTCCCCATTGGACTGCACCATTTCTCTGGTACTTCAGACTGGGTTCTTTGCTATGGTTCTGTGATCACTTCACTAGCTGTCAAAACGTACACTGTTAGACTTTTCTGTAATTTCTACAGTTATTTACTTTAAATCACACAGTAGACAGTATAGGATACAGCTATTTCTCTTTACAGTAAATAACTGTGATTCCCATTGCATTATGGGAATTTTCTGTGACGTAAAACACCACATACAGAGACTTACTGTATTTTAAAAATTTGCTGTATACTACTGTATTTGACGTTAACGGCCTCTCTGACTGGCACCATTCCATCGTGCTTTTTATTTCCTATTTTTGTGCCTTACACCGCGTGTCTACAACGCTATAACAGCCAGAGGCTGTCTATATTAGACACATTGAAGCGACCGGACCATAATGCAAAATGTAATGTAAAGGCTGATTTATACTTCTGCATCTGACCTACACTGGAGCCTCTACGCTGTAGGCAACGCGTTGGTTTTCATTTATACTTCTGCGTCGTTGTCCGCGTTGACGCGCAATACGCTGATTTCACGCAGCCGCCATTTTGAAATCGAAAGTGAGGCTCCGGTGGGAAGAAAACCGGAAGTGTCGCCTTTAATAGAGCCATAGAGAGAAAGAGTTGTGACACTCTCCTATGCTGTGGAAAAGATGGAGGAGTAGACAGTCAGACATTGATAATAATAATAAAAATAATTGTTTCTTGAGCATCAAAGAGATTTCTTTCAAAAACATTAAGACACTTAAATACTTCTTTTGGCCACCAGTGTACATGAATCCAACACATTTTTGTAAATAAGTGAAATTATTTTGAAGGTGGGGTTATGTGTCATGTATTGTGAAAAGAACTGTGTTTTGTCCTGTGTTGGACATTTCCTTTTTGATTGCTTAAAAATGAATTTATATTCTGCAGTTTTATGAATGTAATGGCTAATATTTCATTACATTAATTGTATAAGTTAAACAACCAATGACTACATTCATTTTGTCAAATGCTAACGTTTTGTTTTGGATTTTATGTATGTTTTTTAACAATGTGTGCAGTGAAGGACAGCATATAATGTGTTAATTTAACACGTTTACACATCTTTGTGCTAACCTTTCTTACATATTTACTTTGTTAAAATCATTAACACAATGAATGAGTTAAAATTAACACAAAAAAACGTTACCCTTAAACTCATCCATTAATGTGTAAAAATGTAACACATAATTTCCAGCATTGGCAGACTGTTTATTTTGTGATGTATATGAATTGTTTTAAATAAATAAAAAAGTATTTTGAAATAATTTTGTCTAATTGATTTGTATGTCAGTAGTACTTATGTAGGATAAAAATAAAATTAATTCTATATCAAAATGAAATCTAATTTATATTTAGTACAATAAAAAATAATTACAGTAGTGTACTGATTAGCTTGTTTTTTACAGTAATGCACTGTATTACACAATTACAGTACCATGTAGTTACTGTAAAACTGAAATAATGGTACTGTAAATCTTAATTACAGTAACTTACTGGCAACAGTGTTGCCAGTAAGTTACTATAAAAAAAAACTTGAAATGTCTAACAGTGTATGTACTGGGTATGGGCGCAGGCGCTGGTGTGTCAGCAAAAAATTAAGAAAAGTGGCTGAATCAGCTTTAATCTCCGCCTATGGGTTTGACTGCATGTGTATCATCATGCGTTGTGCTTTATGGTAAATGTTATGAGCAGCTCGTCATCTAAACAGGTTTTCAGAACTGTCATAATTTGGTTGTTCATGTTTCTCTCATCTATAAATAATTAAGTCATAGGGGCTGTTTACACCTGGCCACTTCATGTGTTTTCTCAGATCGGATAGCTATCTGATTTATCAAGACGATTCCATTTGCACCTGGTCATACATGCAGATCTAATATATGCAGATTTAATGGAGTGCACGTCACCGAAAGCAACAGATATGAGCTGCATATTATTGATCACCAGCTAAAATTTCAAAATCAAAGACCGCAATAAAAAAAGAGTGGCAACAGCCCTTCAAGATCATTTCGTTTCTTTACTTTTAATGATGATGATTAAGCGTCTGCGACTCACTTTCACTTTGATTTGCGATAATTTGCCCGTATCTTGGTGAAACTAAGATGCACTAATATTCAGGGAATTTCACATATAGATTAGTGGTTCTCATGTGTGTAAGACAATATAAAATGGAAAGTGATGTCACCAGTCACGGTATAATTCGAACACTGGTGGGAAAACTAAACAAAAATAGTTTGCTGTAAGATGAGACAAACATGTTCTGAGATGTGTGTGTGTATACGGGTGTGTCTGTGGTTGTGTGAGTGTCACTGAGTAAGAAAATAAATATGTAACAGTTTAAAATTGCTTAGAAACAATCTCTCAAACTATGGCTTCTTTTCTCGAAGCTCTACACACAAGGCCACAAAACAAACACACAGCATGCAAAACGACACACATCTCTTGCAACGGCAAAGACTTCATTCAAAACTATTTGAACACTTCTAAAAAAAAAAATGTTTTATACTAAAGCTACACACAAACCATCAAATGACTCGCCATACACGTCAAACTACACATGGATGTGAAAAATGTAAAACACTAAAATCTTGTGTCTTTTTCTTGTTCAGTGTGCAGTGGAGTTACAGGAATTTGTCACACGTACATGTGTGTTCACAAATACACTGTAATTACGGTATGTATGGCTAACTGTTGCACAATTGATGTACTTTACAGTTATTGAACTGAATCAACACTTGAGCTGAATAATGACACTACTGGCCTGTTTGAAGCTGCTTTAAAACAATCTGTACTGTATAAAGCGCTATAGAAATACATTTTACGACTTAGAAATACAATGGTGAAAATTGTATTTGTTTCTCAAAACATTACGGCAGGATGTGAAGTCTTTACAAACTGTTGATGGGCTTATGTTTCTTTACATTTGTTATTTATGGTTTTGTGTTTCTGTTGACTATGGTGCAGTCTATTAGGTTTATGATACAATTGTTTAATCTGGCTCATTATTCTATAACATTCATTTATATTCATTTTAGTTTAAGATATGCTGTTTGAGTTGACTGCAGATGGGTGCACAAATCAGCGGCCATCACAACGTGTTATGTCTACGGTACACTGTAAAAATAAAAGGTGCCTGGAGGAACCTTTTGGGGTTCTTCACTTTGCCACACCGGCAGAACCGTCTGTAGATCCTCTAGGCACCCTTTAAAAAGGGGTGGTTCTCTGAAGAACCACACAAGTTTCCTGAGGAACTCTAATATTAGGCACTTTTGGGTGCCCCCAGGAACCAAATTTCATTTTTTTAAATATTTAATTTCATGTTGTAACTATGGTTACCTTTGACTTCTATTATAATAAACAAATTGAACCAAATACAAAATAAGAATTGTTTATTACATATTTTATATTCATTTTTATACATACACTTCCATACACATGGGAAAAAAAGTTAACTATAGATTAATATCAATGAATACAGAAAAAAATAACATAATACATAAGCAACATGAATAATCAACCAAGTATATGCAAAAGGCTAGGCTATACAAGAAAAGACATTTCAACAAAATGCATGGAAACACATATGTTCCACGAAATAAATCAATGTATTTATTTTTTATTTTGATTAATTAAAAATGTCCATCTTCACTTAAGTTAACTCTAAAACATTTGTGTTTCAGTCCGATGGTAAGTCTGACATCACTGTTTCCAAGTCCAAAAGCTCTATCAGATGCCAAAAACAAACAAACAGTGCTAATATGCACTCATTGTGCTGTAATATTCCTGAAAATTATGATCCTAACCTTTATCTCTATACCGAAATCTCTGATGATTAGTTATTCAGCTATTTTGAATCATAAAATGTTGAAGTCTGGGATGCCGTTAGACTGGAGACTGTAATGTACACTATGCCTTTTGAAAAGCTTAAATCTGTGACTTTTCCCATATGTGTGACAGTTCACATAAATGGTTGTTGAGTATTCTCATGAAACAAGACAGAGGAAGTAGAGGTAGAGATAGAGAAGTAGAATTCCAGTAATTTCAATAAGAATCCACACGATCAGCAATTTCGTTTGTGGTAAAAAATGTCACTATGGGACCAAGTTAGTCACTGGAATTTGCTATATTTGACCAACAGAAAGCTGCTTGAAAGTGACTCCTGTGTGAGCTGTGCTTCATACATTACGTCGCTACACTGCTGACAATGGTCAATGGACTTTTTTGCCCGTGTAATTTCACGAAATTCAAAAATGTGACTGCACCTTTACTCGCTGCAACATAAAATGCAATCAATAATAAAATCTTCACAAGGGACATTTGAGGTACTTAAAGAGTTAGAAAAGTGAAAAGGTACAGCAGATTCGTTTTCCGTTTGTTTTTCCTCTTTTCTGGTGGATGGTCCAGGCACTTCAGTGATTTTCGGGTCTACAGGAGGATTTTTATTCTTGTTCAAACTTGTATTTCAGCTTACCGAGATCCCTGCAAAGTACAACATTTACTGTTAATAAGGTTATTAAAGTGATAGTTGTCAAATTTAAATAATTTCCTCAGCCTTGTGACGTTCCAAATCTGTTTGACTTTCTGTCTGTGGAACCCAAAAGCAGATCTCAGGCATAATGCAACCCCAGTCACCGTTCGCTTTCACTGCATGAAACCATTCTTATGTACACTTGTGTAGTTCAATTCAATGCAAAAATGTATGTAAAAATGTCCCAGAAAAGATCCTAAAAATAATCAATGAGTTCACAACTCATGTGTTATGGGTTGTGTTGTAAGTCTTCTGAAGCCATATAATAGCTTTTTCCTCTTTTTTTTTGTCGAAAAAGACTAAACTTGAAGTTAATTCAGAGTTAAAATGTCTTATATTCAAATGCAAATGATAAAGATATAAGAAAAAATGCATAGCATTATTGGCGCCAAACCTGTGATATTATTTTTCTGAGTAACATGAATGAGATTTGAGAGCATGAGGGAAGATTTTCAGAGAATAACTGATTAAAAAAACACAAGTACGGACCCATCGACAGCGATGCCAGCATAGTTTTCGGCTCTGCTCGCATGGTCTTATTTTTGCAATAATCCTTTAACATACTTAAAATACTTCGACATCTATCTCATCATGAATCCTTCCTTAAGCAAAGAAGCACGGAAAAGGGAAAATGAACAATCGCCCATAAAGAAAAAATTCAAGGATTCTGCCATCTCCAAGGAAGAACTCGATGCAGCTATTGCTAATGGCATAAAGCTAGCTCTCCAAGAACAACAACGTGGTCTAGATGTGGCCGTAGCCTCCGCTGTCAGGGAAGCTGTGGACTCTATTCTGGTCCCAGCACTACGTGACTTGCGAACGGAAATCCAAAAGACTAATGAAACTGTGAAGGAGATCAGCAGTGAACTTGAGAAGGTAGCCAAATCTACTAAACGGACTCTCAAGACCGAGTGGAATCTGTTCAGACGGCTGCACGAGAGGACAGGCGATCGGTTATCGAACTAAAGACACAGCTAGACCAGCTCACCACAAAGTTGACAGACCTGGAGGACAGGGGACGAAGAAATAATGTAAGGCTGGTTGGCTTACCAGAAGCAGTGGAGGGTTCGGATGCAATCGGCTACCTAAAAGATAATCTTCCCAAGTGGATCCCCTCATTGGTGGGCCGAGACATTGACATTGAACGGGCACATCGTGTGTATGATGGAGGAGAGGCTAAATCCAACAAGCGCACCCTCATCTTCAGATTACTCCGTTGGCAAGACAGATCGGCTATCCTGAACGGGGCACGTCGAGTTTATCCAGTGAGGTTCGCTGCCAATGGCGCGCGCGCATCCGCTCACGCCTCCCGCTCATGCTTCGGCGCCAACAGTAGGGATGGCTGACGCGAAACAGTCGTTCCGAAGCTTTGCGAGATCCCGAAGCGCAGATGTTTCGAAACACTGATCCGAAGCGTGATTCAAAACACCCATGTCACGTGACTATGGCCAAACGAAGCCTCGAAGTGTTTCATCAGGTGTGGTCCGCCGAATCAGCGTTTGATTGACACGGTCGGGAACAGACCACACAATCGCACATCTGTATAAAAGTGAAATCAACGCATATTGACCTCGTGGGTTTTTGTGAGAGGAGTTTGATTTTGAGATAGCGGATTTTTGGTGATATATATAGTGACATAGTGCGATTTGATTAGTTATAGGCTATTTAGGCTTACATTTAAATTTACACAACACATTGACTGATAGGCTAGAGACAGAGTGTATATAGTGACACATTAATAGATACATAGATAGCAAGCTAGATGAATAGATAGATACATATATAGATAGATAGATACATAGATAGATTATTATAGATATATACATATACATAGATAGATTATATCTAGATACATATCTAGGTACATATCTAGATACATAGATAGATTCATATAGATAGATACATAGATAGATAGATTTGGATAGATAGATAAAATGGAGGCTCCCCAGAAGAGTTGCCGTACATCTGTGGTGTGGGAGCATTTCCGTTTAGAAACCCCAAATAAAGTGAGATGTGTGTATTGTGATCGGCAGCTAGCCTACTGCAACAACACATCATCCATGATGCGCCATTTGAGGAGAATTTGAAATTTGCGTATTTGCCCAGAACTCATGATCCACTAACTTACTGGAAAGAGAGAGCAGTAATCTTTCCTCATTTGTATGTCCTAGCTAAAAAATATGATCTGAAAGAAGAAATATTTCTTAAAAAGAAATTATCTGTAAAAAAAGAAGTAGGCTAAGTCCTTCCACAGCAGAGAAATTAATATTTTTTAATAAAAATCTCTAAAAAAGTGAGACATTGTGGCTTGATTTCTTTTATTAATATTCATTTTGCAGGACCAAAATAACATTATGCACAGTGAGGAGCCTATAGGTTACAAGCTTCACATATTAGAAAAATACAATAATAAAAAAACAACAACATTTTTGAATGGCTCGTCAAGGTTGTTTCAGATCAACACCTGCAAGTGACCACTAGGTGTCACCGTTGAGACGGGTGTCGGATTGATTCGAAGCCTCGAAACAATATGGCACATTTGGTTCAACTGTTTCATTGCTTCACGAAGCCTCGATCTGCCCACCACTAGCCAACAGCCGGCACTATCCTGTTCTTCCCCGACTACAGTCCAGCGACAACAGCAAAGAGAAAGAGCTTTAGTTCTACCATGAACAAGGCTAAGGGCATGGGCCTGGAGCCATTCCTCATCTATCCTGCGCGGATCAAACTGCAGTATAAAGGCGAAAGGAAGATGTTCGATTCCCCCCAGGCCGCCGAAGATTTTATCAACTCTCTTCCGCGGAGGTCCACCTTTACACCGTTACGGCGAGATGGTGGTGCTACTGACGCGGCCTCAAACCCGACCGAAGAAAACAACCACAGGGATCCTCCTCACGCCAGAGAAGGCAATTTAGTGGACATGGAGGAACGATCTTAGATCACCTAACAAGTTATGTTGCAATGGTCAATCTCAGGGTCCTCATTACAAGGTACGATAGCCTTGCTAACCCAGTTCGTGAGGTGACGAATGTATTCATTTCATGTGTTAAGATTATGTGGGTTTATCTGATTCTATTGCCATGCGTTGGGGTAGATTGGTCACGTATCAGAAAAGGTTTATGTTCTTACAGACCTACGGATTTTTGCCTGTGCGGTCTGTGTTTGTTTTTGTATATAGTTTTTCCCATCCCCTCCCCTTTACAGACATATTCCTACTCTTTGATAGAACATCAGCTTTGGGTTATCTGTACGGTAATGGGCAGGATATTTACACGCTTCAGTTATATTTTATACTAGCACGTTCATATTTTAAGACAGATCTTAGCGGTATATGTAGATGCAGTCATTGAATATATTATCACTCAATGTGAATGGCCTAAACTCCGCTATTAAACGCACTCGTGTTCTTGAGTATATACATCGTAAAAAGGTAGACATCGCCCTAATCCAAGAAACACACCTAAAACAATGCGATGTGGCACGATTTCAAAATAAACATTACAGATTAATTGCATCATCCTGCGCCCTAAATAAGACCAAGGGAGTATGCATCCTTCTTAACCGGAAAATATCATGCAATGTAAATATTACTGGAAATGATGAGAATGGAAGACTTGCTTTTGCCCGTGTTTGTATATTCGATCATAAATTAGCTTTCACATCCATATACTGCCCAAATGAGCCTGACAGAGATTTTTTTTCTTACATTGGAAACACATTGTTAGAACAAACTGACTGTTCTTTGGTGGTGGGAGGTGATTTCAATGCAGTCGTTAATCCGTCTCTTGATAAATCTAATTCAGATGCAATAGGCAACCCTTCTTCTAACTTATTGAAGTCGCTTCTCAAAGATTTAAATCTTGTGGATATTTGGCGTATACAAAATACTACTGCTAGAGATTACACATTTTTCTCCAATAGACATAAAACATTTTCCCGGATAGATTATATTTTTCTTAGCCCAACCCTTATTGCAGGACATACGTCCATTACTATCTTACCAATTCTACTATCTGATCACTCTTCACTTTTATGCAACATCGATCTGCCCAACATTAAGACAAAGGCCCCCAGGTGGCGTTTAAACACATCTTTACTAACTAACTCTGGATTTCTTAGTTCACTCAAAGTACAACTTAAAGATTTTTTAGATATTAACACAAAGGGTTGCTCTAATCCACAAGTTTTATGGGAGGCCACAAAGTGTTTTATTCGTGGTTTCTGTATTTCATTCTCCTCAACTTTAGCTAAAACAAAAGCTTCCCAGATTACAAATCTTGAAAACAAAATAGAATCATTAGAGAACCTACAAAAACATAGCTTTTCAGATGATCAGTCGAAACTGCTGGCATCCTTAAAAGATGAATACAATACATTGGCCGTATCAAAGGCGGAATTTATCTGGCACAGAACCAGACAAAAGTACTATTTTGAAGCAGAGAGGCCTAGTCATCTACTGGCTCCTATGCTTAAGGAATGTGAAACAAAAGCTCACATACCAGCAATAAATACAACTGAGGGCAAAATTACTACTAATCCGCAGGCCATTAATAATGCATTCTCAACATTTTATGAAAACTTATACAAATCAGAGATTTCTTATGATAATGCTACCAGTAAACATTTTCTTGACAAACTAGAGCTTCCCTGCCTCAAGCAAACTGACCAAGATGATCTGGAAGATCACAAAAAAAAAACAACACAAGTACACAGTCAAACCATACAGTTTCACACAGAGAAAGTTCATAGTAATAAAGTACCTGGATGTGGTGTATAGGTAACTTACTGTAATTCAATGTTGCCACTGAAATGTTCAGATTATTTTAGAAATGTACTGGTTGTTCTGGGGAAACAAAAGAACAAAGCTTATTCACAAATATTTATTGACCAGTAAATGGCTTTAAAATGGTATTTGAGAGAATGAGGGCACCTGTAGTAAGTAAAATTAGGCTAAACAAAAACAGACCAAACTATATTAACCTGCTTTTGTTATTCATATAACAAACGCCAATGACGACAGCAGGAATCAGCTAAATTAGTTAGGCTATATCAGCAATTTGAAGACACAGTTGTACATGTTGAATTGAATGACTAAATCAATCTAAGACAATAAGTCAATAATTTCCATTTGTTCATTATATCAACGTATCTAGCATCGTGGCTAAAACCTTCATACCAGATACTGTGCAATAAACGAGTGGTAAACACTGTAAAAACGTAGTATTGTATAATACATTTAGTTTATATATATGTGTGATTGAATATATAGTGAGTAGACTCTGTATTTATATTTATTTGGCGAGTTTACAAACCTTGTAACGGAGAGCCGAACAAACGGCGGAAGCTTTGATGAGGGGAGCCGTTACTTTCAAACCCGGTGACGTCGATCAGCTGAGCATTGATGCGCGCGAGCAGGCGGAGCATCACTGAAGCGACGACAGCAGAGGAGAGAGCAGCAGTTTCGTGACAGAATACAACTTTTAACTTAAAACTTTTCTCCTCCTGGTTCTTCTTCTTCGTATTATTAATATTATAATTATTTAGTGTTGTAGTTTAAGGTTTAAATTAATCAATAAAATAGGCCTATAGTATACTAAATAAATGTAAGCTACCCAGGTGAAAAGACCTAGGCTACTGTTAAATGTATAACAAATGCATTAAAGTATATTTGTATTGTAGGCCTACTAAAAACACACTCAAATACATTTTTAATACATTTAAAGGGATAGTTCACTTTGAAATTAAATTTTGGTATGTTTTAGCTTACCTCAAGGGCATCCAAGATGTAGGTGTCTTTTTTTCCGCGGTAGTTTCAATTTTGATATTTTTAGGTCAAACCGTTCTTGTCTGTCAGTCATATAATGCAGGTCGATGGTCACTTGTCTCAAACAGCATGCACAGAGTCCAAATTAAAACAATTCCCCATCGTCCAAATTAAACAATTCCCCATCGTAAGTACACATTGTTGGCCTAAGACACGAAACGAGCGGTTTGTGTGAGAAAACGAACAGTTTTTATATCGTTTTTACCTCTTGAACTCAGCCACGTCCAAGTGATCTGAGAGCGCGGGCGGGTATAGAAATATACAATAGATGTCGCCTTGGCTACGGTTTCGCAGATCACTTGGACGTGGCTGAGTTCAAGAGGTAAAAACGATATAAATACTGTTCGTTTTCTCACACAAACCGCTCGTTTCGTGTCTTAGGCCAACAATGTGTACTTACGATGGGGAATTGTTTAATTTGGACGACGGGGAATTGTTTTAATTTGGACTCTGTGCATGCTGTTTGAGACAAGTGACCATCGACCTGCATTATATGACTGACAGACAAGAACGGTTTGACCTAAAAATATCAAAATTGAAACTACTGCGGAAAAAAAGACACCTACATCTTGGATGCCCTTGAGGTAAGCTAAAACATACCAAAATTTAATTTCAAAGTGAACTATCCCTTTAATAGTAGCCTACGTCTTTTTCACCTGGGTATGTACTATGTATACTGAATCAAACTTAAGTAGCCTATAATAATAATAATAGGATAATAATGATCTTATTCTGGCCTCACTGAACCATTCCTCCAGATGCTGGCTTTAACATAAGAGATCTTCCAGGAACCACTTAAATGTTAAAAGATCTTCCAGTATCCCTTTTATCGCATTCAAGTTCCTCTATTTGCCCCCAAAGCACTTTGAGGTCTCATGGTAATGAAAAGGTGACTCCAGAACCTCTGAACTAAATACAAAGTGCTTAAAGGATCCCATAAGTTCCAGCAAGAACCTCAAAGATTGTCAATGCTCTTCCAGTAACCCTACTATAGGAGAAAGAGCTTTGAGGCACTTAAATTACATTTTGAAGTTCCTTGAGTGTCCGACAGGATATTTGAGGCTCCTTTAGTTTTTACAGTGTAGTTTCCCTTTGATATATTTTTCCCATTAACCACAAAGAGACAAGTTGTGCATTTTTGTTATTTATTATTTCAAATCTGTATTTATCCCCACATTGCAAACAGTTACTCCACAATCCACATGCTGTCTACTTGTTTCTGTGACTCCTCAAAGGAGGGTGTGGGACCACAGCTTCCCTTTTTCTAGTGTTTGGTTAAACCATTTCTTTTAATAGGGAGGAGAACTTAACCCTTGGTGATGTAGGAATGGAGAAATGTCTTATGGTGTTTACACTTAGTTTAAGTGGCCGAATGAGTTTATTTTATTTATTTTTTGGAAGTTAAATGGTTAAATGGTCATATGTTTATAGGCTACAAAGGTTTTTGGTATTGATGCCCCTGCAGTTGGTACGGTCTTGGTTGTAAGGAGCCTGTCCTAGGCTATACGATATAAGATGTTGTTGATACATCAAAGTTTGCACAGAGTCAAGTGTATATTTATTTTTGTGTGTGTATATATATATATTTAATTTTTGTCTTCTTTTTTTCTTTGACACATCACTGTGAATATGTACACCCCTACTTCTCCACTGGCATTTAATAAAAATCCTCTGTGGATGATAACTGAGTCCGGAGCCTATATCACCTCCCCTTGATCTCCATGGGACACGTTATGACAGCATTTAAAAGCTTTTAGTTTTGAATGATGTTTCTAATGTAGAGAACTGTGTTTAGCATGTTGCAAAAAGTTTGTTTTACAATTGCAAACAGAGTGTAAAGCAGATACTGTGCTTGCAGTTCTGCAGGCTTGGGCTGAAGATTAGATGAGTACATGGTTTCAAAGGCTGGATGTTTCAAATGTAAGTGTGAGCAGTTGTGGATTATAGTCTCATTGCATTTTAAACATTTGATTGGTTAGTTGAACAACCATAAGCACATTTTCATGAAATGAAAAACACATTTCTCTTATACGATCTCAAAATATCTCATTTTCTGTGTATGAAAGAAATGTTTGTTTTGAATCTTCTAATTATTTTACTATAATTTTTTTTTTCTTCTCATAATGATGAGGCAGTATATTTGTTTCATATTTGTTTATTACAGTTTTTCTCAATCGATTTGACATATTTCTCCAAATGAATGTAGTTGCTCTCAAAACAATTAACACAGCAAACTAAACACACTCTTTTTTTTTGGCAAAACATTTCAGTATTCACTGCATAATGAAGCACTGAGTTGTATTATATTAATGTATATCAAAAATAAATACTAACATCAAAACTACAAGTGTGTTCTGTTGATTTGATGATAAATTCAGCTGATCTTTTCTAAATCCTCAACTCTTCTTGCTCCATTCCTTTCCCCTCATCTCGTTCTACCTCTTCCACTGTTCATCTCCCTCTCAACATTACCCTTTCTCTCAACATTATCCTCTCCAAAATTTCTATCTCTTACACCTCTTCCTTTCCCATCCCTTTCGTGGTCACTCCGAGCTTTCTTCTCTCCTGTAAGCCAAAAAATTCCTGAGTTTACTCTTTCTCTTCCCTTCGAGACGAGCGACTCTCCGGTGTTGGTGTGACGGCGATCTCCAGCGAGTGCACATTACCCTGCTGATCTGTGCAGTGATCTGCCAGTCTAGTGTGTTTCTCCCTGGTCGCTTCAGCATTATGCTTATGACCCCGCTGCCGCAGTTTCTGGAGGCCTGGCTAGAGATTCCTTGCCACCCCTGGGGTTGAAACATTCCACCTGCGGCTGGACACCCCAGTGATACTCCATATGCAGCCCCTCGGGGTCATATGTGTATTCCAAGTCCCCCCACCCCCCAATAAAAAGAGCTGCCATTGGTTTTTTTCCTGATATATTAAAGTTTTGGTTGGCTGTATGAACTGTGAAAACATTTGAAAATTTTGTGCACAGTATTTTGAGAAAATTATGCATGTGACTTGTAATTTGCATGAAATGAAGAGAAATGTACATCCTGTTTAGGACAATTACAAACTGTTAAGATCACTGTGAAAACATGAGAACAGTGACCTGAGTTTGGAGATATGTGTCTCCTCTTTCGCGTCACAGACACCCTTTGAATCAGATTTGCACGAGAAACACCTGAGAGAATATCCTTAAAGACAGAGAGAGACATTCAGTGACCTCAGTGTACCAAATAATGTATTCAATACTTTCTGGGTAGAAATTAGTATTTATTATATACTAATAATAATAATAATAATAGTAGTAGTTAATAAAATGGCATGTTTATCATTGATCAATTTCATCAGTTTTCTAAAAAAAATACAGAAGTACAAACTCTCAGAAAAACTGTAAAATTGTTTATTAAGATCATCAAATCATGAAAGGAGCAATGAACAAGCTTTATTCAGTTAAGTAGTATTAAGTATAGCAATGCATCAGAATGTGAATCATATTCACTGGTAGGCCGCTGTACGTGAGCTGTATCGTTCAGTTTCGTTCCGACAAACGGGGCACTACTTTTTCTTTTGCATGTTCAACGTTAATAAAAGGTATCCAAGCAAAAAGTTCTCCACGCATTATCCTGCAGTTAATGAGAAAAGTGTAATTTATTGGCGCACTATATTGACTGCGTATTGAGACATGTAAAACTGTTGAGCTAGATTTTCAACCAATCAGCATCGAAAATGTAAGTAGGTCAAAGCCGAAATCAAGCCAATATCACTACGCACATGTAAACATGGAGGAGGACGTAAGCAGCGCATCTTCATCTGATAGCGGCGATCAAGCTCGATTAACACCCGTAAAATGTATTCTTCATGTCAGAAAAAAAGATGGTGGGAAAGGTCCGCAGCCCTTTACTGAAGTCCGATGGGAAAAAATCAAGCAATGTGCGTAGGAATGGCTCAAAACGTCGGACACTGCGGAGCTAACGTTAGCTATTGCTAATAAACATGTTGCCCTCCTGGACAAACCGGTCTCTGATGTCCCAACAACTACGGGTTTCACCCGGCCTGCTATCGGCGTTTTATAGACAAAAAACGCTTGACTTGTGTGTTTGTGTGTGATGGGTAGGTTTAGGGGTTGGGTTAGTGTGTGTGTGTGTGTGTGAGTGAGAGAGAGAGAGAGAGAGAGAGAGAGAGAGAGAGAGAGAGAGAGAGAGAGAGATGGGTAGGTTTAGGGGTCGGGACCGTCGGGTTAGTGTGTGTGTGTGTGTGTGTGTGTGTGTGTGTGTGTGTGTGTGTGTGTGTGTGTGTGTGTGTGTGTGTGTGTGTGTGTGTGTGAAAGAGATGGGTAGGTTTAGGGGTCGGGTTAGTGTGTGTGTGTGTGTGTGTGAGAGAGAGAGAGAGAGAGAGAGAGAGAGAGAGAGAGAGAGAGAGAGAGAGAGATGGGTAGGTTTAGGGGTCGGGTTAGTGTGTGTGTGTGAGTGAGAGAGATGGGTAGGTTTAGGGGTCGGGTTAGTGTGTGTGTGTGTGTGTGTGTGAGAGAGAGAGATGGGTAGGTTTAGGGGTCGGGTTAGTGTGTGTGTATGTGTGTGTGTGTGAGAGAGAGAGATGGGTAGGTAAATAAATAAATCAAAATTAAATCTTGTTTACAATAATCATTCCTGTGAATATGTACATGTAGTGCAGTTACTGCTCGTGTATGCAAATTAACAATTCACCATTAAATGTGTTATTTTTAAAAGTGGTTTTTTTATATACTTTTGAGTTTAACTTGGAGTGAGATTTGGGGAGATTGGGGGGGTTTGCAAAAAAAAACTTGCATCACAATAAGTGTATTGTGATTGTCAAAACATTTTAGTAACTAAACTGAATTTTATTAGGTTTAGTGACAACATGTTACAATGTTTATATGGTACAATTTCTGGTAAGCTACTTTTTTTTATTTTTTTATTTTTTTTACAAATTTCTTGAAACAAATTTCACGATTTCAATTCAATTCTTGTGATTTGATTTAATATTGACTCATTTGGATAAATATTAGGTAGGCTACACAAGATAGGCGTTAATTTTTCTCAAGAAAAAAAAACAAACAAATCAGCTGGTAGTATTATTTCAGGTTAAAAATAACTCAAATGAAATATAATGCGTTTTTTATTATAATAACTTTATTTAATGATATAAGTACAAATATAATAAATATGTAATATGGTACACATATTTAGCAAAATACTCTCTATAGCTCTTTTTCTAGCCAACTAACGGGCCTATATTATGGTCATTAAATGGCTTTCCTGAGGTAAATGTTATGTGACATAATTGTTCTCCAGCTGTTTTATTGACCCCTTTGTTTGTTTGATTGATTGATATTATGTATGAAGAATATACATTTCGGTAAGCTGTACTGTTTCTTTCAACATTGTTCATTCGTGTTTATTTACTATTAGCTAGTAGAGATGATCGGGTCACTTGCCGCTAGGGATCTGTCGCGTCACAATTACAAACGCCAAAACGGTATTTATTGTTTGAATTTCGTAATAAAATTGACAGAATCTGAGAGCTGAGATTTTTTTCATATCATAACTAACCTGCTCTGTCCAGTCTGTCGGTCTCCGTGTCCTCTTTGCTTCGCGATTTTTCTGTGCGTGAGAAAATGGATGTGTGGCGTGAGAGCGTGTGAAAAGTGTCAATTGCGTGAGTCTCACGGTGAATGCGTGAGAGTTGGCAGCTCTGTTATTATATTTTGGCTTAATTCTATTTGTTATTCAGATTTTACCTCAAATATTACCTTTGAATTGGAACAACATAATGAGAAGTAATTGGGATGTTAATGCAACAGTAGAAGTTTTCTTGATAATCTTATGTTTACTGTCCCTAGATAGCAACTTCAGGTATATCACACATTTCAAACTGGTTTATTTTGTACTTCAAGTGGTAATTCTGCATTTTTGGGTTTATATGATAAACAGGTTTGAAAGTGCAAAATTCCCTATGTTTTCCCTTTTTTTCAAAATGGGCACCTTTAGCATCATTTTTCTCAAAAACTGCAAGGTTGTGTGTGGAGAAGTTTTTCCTAAGGAATCTCTATATATTTCTGATGTTAAATATAAAAAAAGTAGGTAGTGCCCCACTTGGTGGAACGAAACCCTATTTCTAGGCCTCTTTTAGGCTACCGACAGCGGCCTATGGTGTTTGCTGAAGAATCTGAAGAGCAGAATCTGGATTCACTGAAACATGAAGTAGAAGAGCAGAGGAGAGAAGAGCAGGAGGAAGCTTCCCTTATACATTCCATCTAATAAACATGATACAGAAATGAGTATTAATTATATACTAATAATAATAATTATAATAATAGTAGTTAATAAAATGGCATGTTTATCGTTGATCAATTTCTAAAAACAATACAAAGTACAAACTCTCAGAAAGCACTTGACAAACTCCAAAAACTTATTTCACACTTTTCTAGTTTAACGCTGTTTTTATCTACTGAAATTAGATGTTGTGCTCATTCTGAACAATCACTTGTGTTTGAATTATAATAATTGTGGTGGAAAAAGGCAACTGTTAGTTGAATACATGTAAATGTATCAAATAAAGCACAATACCTGCTGCATTGCAAAGATCAGTGTCACAGCACGTTGTTATCATTCCATAATGTTTGGTCCCTGGTTCACAATGAGATGAACACCCTTTAATTATGGCAGCCACCTTAGTGGAACCTGCAAAAAAGACAAACTTCCTGTAATATGGTAATAAAACAATTCCAGAAATCATGTTCCTCTTGTAATAGACAAGTAATGCCAATTATGTGATGAGATTAACCTATAATACTTCTACTTAATATTATCACTTTCAGTAAATTTCCACTTCATACCAACTGATAGTGTGCCTGTAGTGCTTTCACATTTATAATTTCCAGCTGAACATGTCTCCTCTTTCGCGTCACAGACACCCTTTGAATCAGATTTGCACGAGAAACACTTGAGAGAATATCCTTAAAGACAGAGAGAGACATTCAGTGACCTCAGTGTACCAAATAATGTATTCAATACTTTCTGGGTAGAAATTAGTATTTATTATATACTAATAATAATAATTATAATAATAGTAGTTAATAAAATGGCATGTTTATCATTGATCAATTTCATCAGTTTTCTAAAAAAAATACAGAAGTACAAACTCTCAGAAAGCACTTGACAAATTCCAAGAAACTTATTTTCACACTTTTCTAGTTTAACGCTGTTTTTATCTACTGAAATTAGATGTTGTGCTCATTCTGAACAATCACTTGTGTTTGAATTTTAATAATCGTAGTGGAAAAAGGACACTGTTAGTTGAATACATGTAAATGTAGATCAACACACAGTCAAATAAAGACAAGTACCTGGTGCATTGCAAAGATCAGTGTCACAGCACTGGACAGACAATGACGCTCCATGTAACTGTCGTTTCCCTGGTGTACATCGATATAAACACCCTTTATATTTGGCAGTCAGCTCAGTGATACCTGCAAAAAAGACAAAATTCCTATATAATAGGCTAAAGAAACAATTCCAGAAATCATATTCCTCTTGCAATTGACAAGTAATGCCAATTATGTGATAAGATTAACCTATAATACTTCTACTTCATATGATCACTTTCAGTAAATTTCCACTTCATACCAACTGCTAGACCGCTTGCACATTTATAATCTCCATATGGACATGTCTCCGGCTCTTGCACGTCACAGGAACCCATCCAATTAGGTGTACATGAGTGACACTTGAGAGAATAGCCTTAAAAACAGAGAGAGACATTCAGTGACCTCAGTGTACCAAATAATACATTCAATACTTGCTGTTTCTTGTACCTCCAGTGAGAAAAACGAAAAGAAGAACAACAGACACACGCAGATCCATCATGTATCAGGAACAGAATGAAATAACAATGTTTCGGTTATTTTATGTCTGTTCAGAAAAGGGTGTGTTTAACAAGGAAACTTTGTGAAGTCCTACACAACTTGACAAACTCAAACAGCCACAGTCAGTAGCGCGGGAAGGAGGGTGATGTGGGTCCTGCACAATTTATTCAAAACGAAAATCTTATAAAAAGAGTCTTTCTACAAAACAAAACTCAATGAAGTGTTCAAAATCATGTCTTACCCACTCCATGTCTCCAGACATATAGGCTATTGCACATCTCATGATGTAGGCTATCATATCTTTCTCATGCTGCATTACTAGCGTAGCCAGAAAAGCGTCTCTGGGTGTGCATAAGAAAAACTGGGTGTTCCACATTTATTATCAGATTAATGTGCAAAAATTTTTAATTAAAAATTAAAAAACCGGCGTCTCACTTTAACTTTACAGAATAGACTGGGCTGATGTGTAAAACTATACTCAGGATCGCCACATAACCATAATACTAGGCCTATATAAAATATAACTCCATGGTTTAAGTACAATAGCCATGTTTTTTGGTTTTATTTGTTGTGAAACCATGGTTAATTTTCGTAAGTATTAAAATAGATGAATGAATGCGCAGCAACTGCCTTAAAGAAATTTAACGATGTTAAAAATTTAATTAATCATAAACAGTTACACGTTGACAGCGCGACTGTTTGAATATTAAGAATTTTGGCATAAATGTGTGAATTACATGATTGTCAATGAAAATGAGAGATAATGACAAAAATATTTAGGCCTAATACAAATGTTCATTCTGATCTTATTCGTCAAGTCTCCCACACTGCAATGTCAAGGTAACTAGTTTAGACGAGCATTGACACCGTGTGGTGAAATAATCTTGTATGTTTACGGGCCACAGCTCTCTCAGATCGGCTTATGTTGGATTCAAATGAGTTGCTTTGAGTTTCACTGTTACGATACACTGCTTCGAGGCCTTCCGGTAAACAATTTGCTGTAATAAAGGTCTATAGAGGTTTAATTTAGCTTTAATTATGAATATGTAAGCCTTACTGTTATCTATAAGATATTGTGCTCCAAATCAAAATTCACAATTAGAAGATATAAGCATTCAAAACTTAGAGTATCACTTCAGCTTCTTTAAATGCTCTCTAGAATCTAACTAAAGCATCCCACCACCTACATTATAAATAGACGCTGAAGCTGCGGTTAAAATGAGTCACTGCTCACTTTCATAATCAACATTGATTAAATTAAAAAAGAACATAATATTTAAACATAAAAATGAAACTTAATGTTTTCTTTAATGGCTACAACAGGTATACAGTACAGAGAAATTTCATGTCTTGTCATTAGCCACAACATAATGACGTCATATATTTTCCCACCCATCCCTATTTCTGTAGTAAATGTTAATTAGTTAATTAATTACAGCGTTCCAGAGAACTTTTCTCTTCCACAAGTAATGAGCAGTTATTTTTTTTTATTTTTTTATTGCTAACAAGCATGGGTAAATACTGAAGACACATTTTCAAAATCCTTCACTCAGTGAAACACTCAGTGAATAATTTTTCATTGCTTTCACACAAAAGGCATTTAATGACCACATTTTCCAAAATCCATTAACACTTTTGTCATCATACTTCATCTGCAAAACACTATACAGCACTTTTTTTTCAAGTGCCAACACACTGCTTTCAAAACTGATAAAATCATTCAAATCAGAATGATGACAAACACTGTACATTTCTGCAGGAATTATATTCAAATATAAAATAATACTTTTAAATTAAATGATAATTTAAATCACTACAAACACAACTAATTGCAATTTCAGCTGAAAACCGACCCAGGTGTCCCATTTTTAGTTACAGTAGTAATTATATTTATTTTTTTAATCATTTGATAAATTGGGAATGCTTTAGAATGATTTTGTTTGGAAACATGGATCAAGGAAGACACATTAGTGGGGAAAGAAGAGTGTCAGAGAGAGGGAGGACTAGAACCCTCACAGTACATCCATCCATCCATCCCCTAGCGCTTGTCCAATAGGTTCTGGAGGCTGGAGTCTTTCCCAGTGTCTCGGGTCGTTGGCAGGAAAAAACACTGGACAAATGGCTGGTCCATCACACACTGAGAAAAACAATAAGTAGAATTTACTCCATTTTTATTTGGCAAGTTTTTGCACGAATATTTTCACATTTAAGTAAATTTCACATTTATGGAAATCAAGTAAATCTAATTAACTAAGCCGAGTAAAATTCACAAAGTGAATAAGTACATATAACTTGGTCTGTTAAATTATATTAAGTTACAAATCTGATGTAATTAATATAATTAAGTAAAACCACTTGATATTTTAAATACATTTTACTTGTTTTATGCAGTGCTGGTAATTATTTTAAATTAAATTAAATGTTACTCTTATAATGTGACAAAATAATACTGTGACAATGTGCAGTTAAGAGTAATTTATTAAGAAATAAGCATCTAAAGAAAAAAAATAATGCTTAAGATCACTTTGAATGTTTATCGTTGCTCAAGCTGCTTAAACCTTTACTTTCAGTGATACATTAAATGCATATTAAAATTAGCAGTTCTATGCATCGTATAGAACAGGTTTTTCTCAAGGGTACTGTAACGTTCGGACAGAGGCGGTCGGATCCATGTGCAGCACTTTATTTCAACTTAAACACAAGCAGACATACACTCCGGCATACAGTTAAACAAGGGGCAATCCAGTAACTCGTGGTGATAACAGGCTTAGGTCGAGGCAGGCAGCACAGGTTCATAAACAGTCCAGAAAGCAGGCAAGAGTCAAGAGTCCAGCGAAACACAGAATACTAAAACAGGGAATAATGCTCAGAGATGTACGCTTACAGTGTCACAAGACTGCGCAAAGGACACAGGGATCACTCAGGCTTAAATAAGGAACTCAATAACCGGTAATCAAACACAACTGAAACATAATTAAACATAATGAGTCCACGGTGAAACATAATACAGGGAGATAGTGCCCTCCAGTGGCTCACGCGGGCACTCCACATGACAGGTACAGTTCTGCAGTCACAAAATGAGTGCGTCAACAAAGCAGATAAATGCTTATGAACATCCACAGTACAAAAACATGCAAATTAAGTCAAGTTAATTTTAAATTTCAGTATCAAAACATGACATTAACAAACTGCTGTCACAAATTAAACCTGCTAACCAAGCCCCTACCCTTAAAAAGGAAACTCATAAAGTCCTTACCCAATACATTTAGAAAGCTTTTTAAGCTAATAAAAAAAAACTGAAATACAAATCCTGCAATTTGTAAACGTAAAAACTTTTGTACAAAACAGTTTTATTAAATGATGGCAACCATTATCAACTCAGCTGCATGCACATCTGTTATGTTAACAACAAATACAAATATAAGTGTAAAGGTTGCACACAATGAACATTTTGGAGCAAGAGTCAACAAGGCAGATAAATGCCTATGAACATCCATGGAAATATTTCAAGCAAGCAGCTTGTTTTTCAAAGATCTTACTTTAGGAGAGAGCTTCAGACCATCAAGATCCAGAAACAGTTTCTGGAAAACCTCAAAAGTGTACTTCAGCTTGGAGGGATACTGAAGATTTAAGGCATAAATCAGTCCCATCAGGAGAGCACAAACTTTCACAGTATTTCCACATTTAGTTAGGACCTTGCTTCCTTCAAGCACAATGGACACCACTGGCTCTCCGTCTCCGTTTCCATGGACAAGAATCATTATGACGTATATTTTGTGACAGAACTTCGACTCGTAGGAAGACCACGAGTGCTTAGGGTGCCATTTGGGACAGGGCCTGTGTCAATTGGGACATGGACCATCACATGAGCAGATGACAGCTCTCTGGCCCTGTCCCAAATGGCACCCTAAGCACTTGTAGGGTGGGAGCTGAGCCTGTGATAGATCTGTAAGCAAGCGTCAATGCCTTGAACTTAATGCGCGCAGCGAGAGGTAGTGTTGCATGCTCAGTTAGGAAAGGCCTGATCTTCCTGATGTTGTGCAGTGCAAACCTGCATGATCGAGCTGTCTTTGAAATGTGATCAGTGAAGGTCAGCTGGTCATCAAATATTACTCCAAGATTTCTGACCGACCTTGATGGGGTGATTGATGATGAATCTAGCTGGATAGTGAAGTCGTGTTGTAGAGACGGATTGGCTGGGAGGATGAGAATCTCAGTCTTTGCCAGGTTGAGCTGCAGGTGATGTTCCTTCATCCATGTCGAGATGTCCGCCAGACAGCTTGAGATCCGTGCAGCTACTGTGGGATTATCTGGTTGAAATGAAAGGAAGAGCTGTCTGTCATCAGCATAGCAGTGGTAGGAGAAACCATGTGCCTGTATGATGTGTCCCAGTGATGTGGTGTAGATGGAGAAGAGAAAGGGTCCAAGAACTGAACCCTGAGGAACCCTTGTGGTCAGCTGATGTGCTTTGGATACCTCGCCTCTCCATGCGACCCTGAAGGACCTACCTGTGAGAAAGGACTCAAACCAGTGGAGGGAAGTGCCTGTGATGCCCAGTGATGAGAGGGTGGACATAAGGATCTGATGATTCACAGTGTCGAAGGCAGCAGACAGATCCAGGAGAATGAGAACTGAGGATTTGGAAGCAGCTTTTGCGATCCGTAGGGCTTCTGTGACCGACAGAAATGCAGTCTCAGTTGAATGCCCTTTCTTGAAGCCAGATTGGTTGACATCCAGCTGGTTGTTCAGAGACAAGAATGGTGTTACTTGGTTGAAAACAGCTCTTTCAAGTGTTTTCGCAATGAATGGTAGGAGAGAGATAGGTCTGTAATTCTCTACAAATGATGTGTTTAGTGTTGGTTTTTTTAAGCAGTGGAGTAACCCGAGCCTGCTTGAATGTAGTAGGGAAAGTGCCAGTATGGAGGGATGAGTTGATGATGTGTGTGAGTGCTGGTAGAAGTGTGGGAGAGATGTCTTGTAGAAGGTGTGAGGGGATGGGGTCTAGAGGGCAGGTGGTAGGATGACTGGAGAGGAGAAGTTTAGATACTTCTTCCTCGGTTAGCAGAGAGAAGGAGGAGAGAGGGTTATTGGCTGTGGAAGGGGTCGGTCTGGGTTCCTGTGTGTGTGGAGCTGAGAACTGACTGCTGATAGATGTTGTTTTGCTGGTGAAGAAGTTAGCAAAATCGTCAGCAGTTAAAGAGGAGGCGGGTGGAGGTGGAGGTGGACAGAGGAGAGAGTTGAATGTCTTGAAGAGTGATCGTATGTTGGAGGAGCTGTTGATCTTGTTGTGGAAGTAGGACGATTTTGCAGCATGAACATCAACAGAAAAGGAAGAGAGGAGAGATTTATACATACTCAGGTCAGATGTGTCTTTTGATTGGCACCATTTCCTCTCTGCTGCCCTGAGATCAGTCCGGTGTTCACGAAGAACCTCAGATAACCAGGGGTTAGAGGGAGTAGCGCGTGCAGGCCTGGAGGAGAGAGGGCAGATATTGTCTAGAGAAGAAGTTAGAGTGGAGGTATCCGTTGCGGCATTCACATCCAGAGATGAGAATTGTGAGAGTGAGGGAAGAGAAGATGACACAGCAGAGGAAAGACGGGAGGGAGAAAGTGAGCGCAGGTTTCGTCTGAAAGTGACTGGTGGGGTGGTTGGTGGTGCACGGGTAGGAAGTTGTAGACTGAAAGTAATGAGGAAATGTTCTGAAACATGAAGAGGTCTCACCAGAATGTTGTCTGTGATGCAGTTGCGTGTGTAAACCAGGTCCAGTTGGTTGCCTGATTTGTGAGTACCTGTGGTGATGAGTCGTTTGAGATCGAAAGAAGCTAGGAGAGAGATGATCTGCTTGACATCAAACAGCTTAATGCAAATATATATATATATATTTTTTATTTCACAATTATGTAATGTTGGTAGTAAAGTTTTACTAAACAAGGCAATTTCTGAAATCAGGTTTGGAGTAATGCTAAAGAACTTCAAAATAACTTCAAAAGATATATTGGAAAATAATAATAATAACTTTCTTGTGGCACTGTTGTACTGTAGTAACAATGGTTTAAATTAAGTGTAAAACTGCATTTAGCATCATTTATCAGCAGGTGGCAGCAGATTATATTTTTTACCAAAATAACACTGCATCTGCTTGACATCAAACAGCTTAATGCAAAAAAAAAAATATATATATTTCACAATTATGTAATGTTGGTAGTAAAGTTGTATATATCAGAGAAGTCACCAGAAAATAGAAACTACAAGCTGAACAACTGAACAAAACTGGCTTCAAGTGACAATCTTAATTTTGAAACTCCCATGATGATTGACAGTGCTTATTGATTAGCCTCATGGACATAGACAGTGTTAATGTAAATGATGTTCAACTCGTCACAGAACTACTCTTTTTCTGTGCAATTTCTTCTTTTGCAATTTACAATTGCAAGCATGGAATGTTCGATATACAATTATTTTTGCTGAAATTGTTATTCTGATAAAATAATTAGAAATTTGTTTGAAATTAGAAAAATCATAACTTTAAAGCATTTTCACTAACACTTTACAATAAGGTTCCATTTGTTAACAGTTAACTATAAGCAGAGCCGCCTTAACCTAATGTTAGGCCCCGGGGCTGAGAGGTTTTGTAGGCCCCCCATCCCCTCGATTAATAGAGTCTCATTTAAAAAAAAAGTGTAATAGGTAATCTACATCACATAATGCATTAGTTTCTTTCGAGACCTACAACAGTGAGTTTTTTTTTTTTTTTTTTTTTTTTAATTTTAATATTGTTATTAACATATCACTGAGCACATAAACACAAGACACTTTATTTAACAACCACACACAGCAACTAAATTTCAACTTTATGCAAATGAGAAGCGATTTTCGCGAGCGACAACCAATAGGAAAGAAGCCTTTCAGTGGAGCTCAGCTCCCGTCACCGTCTCGAGTGCAGGAGAGACAGAAGAGTTCGAGGGCGATTTCACTGTTTTATATGATTTAACAGTAACTAACCACAAACATGGATATAATAAAATGATGCACGGAAAAGAAACTATCGACAGTCTCAGTGAGTTTATTCTGGATTTAGTGCGTAAATCATTTTGTTTACAAATTAGACGCTTTGCAGTTGTTATATAGCCTACATGTTAAAGATTTTATTTTGGATGTGTTCATTGTGATTATATTGGCTGGGTTTATAAAAGTTTATAAAATTGAAAGGATCATTGCTTGGTGCATTTGGAAACAAAGCTTGTCTATTTCTAAATGTAATCGCGTGCATCGCTGATGATTATACTGTCCGTGTGTTGAAAAAAACGTCGATTAAACACACTCGCAACAGACACCCCAAAGCGGAGACGTTAGCGGCACTGAGCGGACACGAACCGTAACGCCTCATTCGCGCCGCGGGAACTCTAGACGCGCATAAACGCGTCTTTGCATAGACTTAACATTGAAATCACTCGCGCCAGACGCTCTTTTCGCGTTTGGTGTGAACGCACCATAACAATAACATTAGAGCGACAGCACTACCAACGTCCACAAGCGACTATAGCGACATACAGCGACAAAATCTGACAAGTTAAAACAATATGACCTTTTCAGCTCATCATAAACCTGAACATGGGAGGCCCCTGAACTTGGGAGGCCCCTGGGCTTCAGCCCAGGTAAGCCCGTGCATTAAGGCGGCCTTGACTATAAGCCTAAATGAATTAACAATGAAAATACTTATTTATCTTGTTAATTAATTGTTAATTTCAACATGTGCTACTACATTATTTATATCAGATTGTATCTGGTAATATTATTTAATGGACCTGAGCTGACATGAACTAACAATAATGTTGAATTTTTATTAACTAACATTTTCTCTAGTGGTCTTACACTTCAGTGACATGTGAAGGCCAAGTATGCATACTCATATTTTGTCCTCTGCATTAAACCCATCCAAGTTAGTGCACAGTGCACACATTAGAGTAGTGAGTAGTGAACACACACACCAAGCCATGGACACACACCCGGAGCAGTGGGCAGCCATTTTGCTGTGGCGCCCGGGGAGTGATTGGGGGTTAGGTGCCTTGCTCAAGGGCACCTCAGTAATTTCCTGTCAGTATTCACCTTTTTCCTCACTTCTCCGTGGGGGGCGCCATAGCGGTGAGCGACTTCCGGTAAGATGCTCTCAACTTCCGTTTAGTAATTGTCATCAGCTAGACGACGTTACTCGTGATGGCAAATAGTGGAGGCTCTGGGAGAATTTGTTCCGTTAAAGGCTGTCACAACAGCTACAGAAAGCTAAAAAAAACTTCTGGATAATGAGTGTTACGACCACAAGCCAGCAACAAGAGCGGAATGTACATGTCCAAAACCGTTTAAATTCCACAGGATGCCATCCGACGACGAGGGCAAAAGAAAATGGCTCGCAGCACTTAATTTGAAATTTCCGCCCCGTAACATCCATGTATGCTCATTTCACTTTGTGGACAGACAACCAACAACGGAAAATCCATTTCCTGAACTTTGGCTTGGATATGATCGTCCATTAAGGAAGAAGAGAAGACAACGAACTTGTCCGGACGAAGGTGAGACCATTCATTAATGTAATTTACAAGGCTAACGTGTGGATCTGCACAATTATCGAAATGTGGTTTATGATACGGATACAGTATTTTCAGTACAAAGTTCCCATGGCTTGACGGTGTGCTTAAACGTCTTTTAGAAACCAGTGTTTTCTTCAGCACTTCAGCATAAGTGTGTTCATTAACAAATGACTCTTTAGCATCGGCTCTTTAAATGAACCATTCTGACTCCCACACTCGTGTTATAGTGTTTTAATTCATTATAACGAATCGTTCAAATGAGTCAACTTTACGCTCCACTTTAAGTGTCAATACAGCGCAGTTTAGGTATATGATGTTTTTAGTCAAAGAGCAGCTGCAGCTATAAGAGATCTTAAATCTTATCACAGCTTAAATAGCAATGTTTCACGAAAATAATACCTATCAGTGATTGTTTATAAGCTCATTACAGAATGTGGGAAAAACTCAGCATTTGGTACTTCATACATGCCATTTAAAAGTGTATTAGTGCTAAAATAAAATTCTGCATGATTATATTCTAAAATATATTATTTTATTGATTGACTAACTTTTTTTATTGTATACATTTTTTCAAAAAATCACTTGAAATATAACATGATGACCTAGCTAATCATAGATTAAAATGGTTTGTCTGTTTAAAGGAGCTGGTGTTTACCAAGAGCACACTGAAAATGATGAAGGGAGGCCTGGAGAAGAGAGTCTTGCATCGGTCCCCACCCCCATGCAATTAAATGTTGATGACCACGCCTGTACATCTATAAACTCTGCCTCTGTTGGTACACAATGGGAAGACCACATCTTCGAGGAGCATTGTTATATCAAGAGACACAGTGTAACTTATGTAAACCAGTCAACACAGTGTGATACAGTCAAGCCTCTTACTCTGATGAACGACTCTGACTCAAATCTGTACACCGGGCTCCCACTCCACACATTTCATACCCTTGTAGCTGTTCTGCGTCCCCATGCGAATGAGGCATACCAGACTGAAGTTGAACAGCAGATCTTGCTCACACTAATGAAGCTGAAATTAAACCTTTTGATAGAAGACCTAGCCATTCGATTTTGTATATCAGTGAGTCAAGTGAGCAGGATCATTTCTTTTTGGATTGACACCATGGCTGTAGTCTTGAAGGACCTGATACCATGGCTCCCCAAAGAAACGATAAGGGCCACAACACCAGAGGCGTTTAAGCAACATTATCATAATGTTACCTGTATCTTAGACTGCAGTGAAAGTGAAATCCAAAAACCAAAGAACCTTGACTCGAGGTCTGAATCGTACAGCCACTACTATGCATGCAACACTATCAAATACTTAGTGGCTATTGCACCTTGTGGTCTAGTAATGTTCATATCAGCAGCATATGGGGGCCGCTGTAGCGACAAATTTATCACATGTGACTCTGGCATTCTTGAAAATCTCAAACCGGGTGATGAAGTGATGGCGGATAGGGGTTTTTTGATTAGAGATTTATTGTACGAAAGACAAGTCAACTTGATAATTCCTCACTTCGCCAACCAAACACAGCTGACAGAAGAAAAAGTCACGTGCAGTCGCAGGATTGCAAATGTAAGGATACATGTTGAACGTGCAATTAGGAGACTGAAAGTATACAAGGTTTTGTCACAAACCTTGCCTATCACCCTTATGCCAAAGATTGATAAAATTCTGCGTATATGTGCAGCTTTAGTGAATTTGCATGGTGACCTGATCCGTGAAGCAGAAAATTAATGCTCACACTGCATGTAGTCAAAATTGTACATATGTATTTAATCACAATACTTCACATTTTTAATCTAAACAAATCTTCTAATCTCAATGTTTTTCATTTTTGTTTACAATGTACATATACTTGTTAATTATTTGTTTTAATTACCTTACGAAACTTAACAATGGCAAAACCAGTAAACAAGGAACTAATTTCAAATAAATTCAGAATGGTTTTGAAAACTTGCCTTGACTCATTGTCAGAATTTTTTTCCTCCTACATGTCCGGATCTATACACTTTTTGTTTTACTGTTTGTTAGTCTTTTTTACCAGTAGTTTATCATTTTCTGACATTTTGTAGGTATTTGCCATTCAGTTTGAGTCGTCCGGCATTGAATTCATCCACTACTCTAGGAAGCATCACAGAGAAGTAGAAGCCTCTGAGATGCGTAACCTGCTCTGCTAAATACTCTGCATCATATGGTACATTTATCAGAATGTGTTCCTTTGATGACCAGACAAGTAGTTTTGCCATTCTCAGCCCAGTACAGAACATGCCTAATTGTATCTGTTTGTAGTAGCCCCTGACTCCGTTTCTCTGTAATTCAGGCTTCCCATCAACTACTTTGATGTCACTATAATTCATAGTAAAATGGTCAGCTAGAGAGGTGGTGTTGTTCTTAAGGATAGGGCACTTTATTTCCAGAAGTTCCACACCATTTATTATGCCATCAGGGCTTGCAGACAGCCATGGCTCTGTCAGGCTGACTCTGGTACCTGAAAGGGACACCTGTAGACCTTGTTCGACAAGAAGGTTTCGAGCTATTACCTCTTTCTCACTCCCATACTTTGTAGCTGCATTACCCCGAAAGGTAGGGAAGAGATGCTCTCTCATGAATTTATCAGGATTTGTTGTTGCTCGTACTGGTACACCTTTAGCTGAACTAGCAGTGATCCTTATCTGTCTTGCACTATGCCAAACCTCTGACAAGCTCTGATTTTGTGTTTGAATCTCCAATACAGCTGCCTGGTCGCTGTTCATCTCTATGTAGTTGCTGTAAAATGCTTTACATTTACTGCAAGTCAAAGTCTCCCCATGTGGCTGGTGGAGTTCTACGCTATCAATGTCATCTGCTTGCTCTGGTACATTTGCATTGTAGCACTTTTCTAAAAGACTATTTTTTAGTTCAAACAGAGCTTTTGTATCTGAAGAACTGACTCTATCTCTGAAGTCATGATGTGTGTCATAGCATGGTGTAGATGCTAGCCTTTCTCCCTCCCTTGCTGATGACGCACCATATACTTCCTCAGCTCTGTGATGTTTAAATGTTATCTGGCTGATTCGTTTCTGTTCATGATTTCTTCTGGTCCCTGCATTCCATCTACGCTGCTCATCAGTGCAAGATATCCCTGTCATACCACTGACCACTGCAAACTAAAAAGAGGTTTGATTCCCCTTCAAAGTTCATATACAAGTCAATGCACTGACTATGGGTTGAAGCTCTTAATGTTGTACTCTCAAAATGCACCAGATTGATGACTTAATAACATATGATTGATGACATAACAAAAGTACAAAGTTCTGTTATGATTATTTTGTTATTTGTTTTGTTACCGAGGTCCACCCACCACAGTTCTAAAAATCATACAAAAATCCTGTGATGCATTCATACATTTTCCTCAAGGGTATACTCAACCTTTCACATGCTTTCCTCATGCTGACACCATACAATTACACCAGGGACAAAAGCATGTGAACACGTACAGTAATCACACCTACACATGCCTGTTGAACACCATCAAAAGAATAATTCCAAAATTACATTGTATAGGCCAGTCACATTCTTCCACACCAGATTCTGTATAATGTCATCAATCAGACTTGAATTACTTGAATTACACACCCTTTTAAAAACATTAAAGGGTGTATCTACTTTTGGAACAGACATTCTCAAAACACAAATGATGTTTTGCTGAAACCCCTTTGACCATTTATAAGAACTGAGTGAATCTTCACAAGTGTATTATTCAAAGGCTTTCATTTTTGTTTTTGTGTGTTTTATAATCCTCCACATTTACAGACTTTTTATCTAGAAATTATGACTTTTTTCTCAACATTGCGAGTTTATTTCTTGCAATTTTGAGTTTATATCTTGCAATTCTGACTTTTTGAATAATTTCGAGAGAAAAAAAGTCACAATTACCTTTTTTTTTTCTCATGCTGAGGGTGATAAATCATAATTGCAAGATGTAAACTCAGAATTGCCAGGAAAAAAAGTTGAATTGAGAGACAAAAAGTTGCAATTACCTTTGGTTGTTTATTTTATATATATTTTTTTTATTCCATGGTGGAAATAAGCTTTAAGCGCTCTCATTAATAGATTTATCACTTATGCAGCAATTTTAACTTAATCATGCTGCACGTATCAGAAGATTATTACGGAGGCAGTGATAATAGAGAGCTGCAGTGATGACGTATTTTCGTAGGCCAACCTGGAAGTTCGCATCACCCTGGTTCCCACAGCAAAAAACCCAATAGGATTTTTCCATTGGCTTTTAGATTATTGCAGAAAATGAACAAATGAACACAACGTTTATGAATTTTGAAGCACAAATAAATTTGGCAGAAGTCAATAGCTAAACTATAAACAAACCATACGATTGCATGACTTTCAACGACCATATCACTCAGCTTCCAACAACTCTTTCAGTCTTTGTTTAAAAACATTTTCCCTGAAAGTTTGAGTTATAATAGTTTGCAAAAGCGCCATTATAAACACAACGAGGCTGTGAAAGCGAATTAATACATTTACTTATTTATGTACTTAATATAAATACCCTCCAATTGTACTTTTGGTACAAAATGAGTTGTTCCAATTTAGCAGACTTTAAGTACACCTATTTAGTATACCAAAAGTACAAGAGTATTTTTATTAAGTACATAAAATGTATTTGTAGTATACAAAATAAATGCATTTCAAATACAATTTAGTATATTTTTTTTCACTCTGGATATTATAGTGATCATACTATTCTTACTAATAGTGCTATTAAACACATTTTAGGCTTAATATTAAGATGTGCAGTGTGCAATAAAGAAGTACTAAAAAAGTTTAATTATAAAATGCTTAAACCCATTCAGAACGATAAAACTCGTTTCTGGGTTTTGACTACATTCAGACTGCATTTCCTTTTCCTTTTCATCAAGTCCATGGGGACCAGCAACTATTTCATTACCAACATTCTTCAAAATATCTTATTTCATGTTCAGAAGAAAGAACTTCATGCAGGTTTAGAACACCTTGTGGGCGAGTAAATGATGACATACATAATTTTCTGTTTAAGGTGTACTATCCCTTTAACTTAGTTTTACTCAGTATTTATGTTGTACATCTGCCAAACTAGTTAAGTTGTGAAAGAGGAGACAGAACATACCAAAGTTATTATGCTTCTCTGTTTAATAAGTTTACTTCGGCTAATTTAGTTGAAGTTAACCTAACGTTACCAGTTGATGTTATCACTATTATTCATAATGACGGCAATGAAAAGGCTCCAACGCACACCTCCATCGTTGCAGATAGCAGATGACATTATCCAGATAACAAACCTGAAAATAAATCAAAGCATGTACGTGAAAATATTGTTTAAAAACCACACTTAAACAACGGTTTCGTCTATCTCACTTACCTCAGTATTTCACATTAGTTCGCTGCGGTTAACGTTAAGTTACCGACGACTCCGCCCGCCTGATGAGTTAACTTGCGTTAAAGAGGTAAGTTAGAGGAACTAAAGAATTTTTCGGCTAATATAGGTGAACTTAACTTACTCACCAGTTACTGTAATATTATCACAGTGACGGCGACCCGGCCGACAGTCAGGAAAAAAGGCAGTAAGGCACCAAAACCAGGACAGTCAGAGAAAAAAGGCACCAAAACCATTCAGACGAAAACAAAACGATAAATCATGTTAGTTTGCTGTTAACATAAGTAAAAACATTTGAAAATTTTTGTTTTACATGTTTTCCGTGCATTAACTGCCACTTCAACCCGTCAAAAAAACACTTGAAAAGAAATCTCTCTTGCCATTGGTCAGTTTTTCGCGGCCAAGTTCACTACTGTAAATTGATTTACTGTAGGGAAGAATTACAGTAGTGACCATATATTTTCCCATAATCCTTTGCTGTTTACAGTAACATTCTGTATACATATTTTACAGTATCTTACTGTACATATAACAGTAAAATACTGTTCAAATTACAGAAAACCGTTACAGTGTAGTTTATGCTTAAGTGCGAGATAAGATGTAAGTAGCTAAACTAAACAGTTCCTATTTGACAGCTGTTTTAGGTAATAAATGTTAGACTGACAGAAATAATCAGACAAACTAACATACTTTTGTCTAATTTTGCCATTTTTAACTGAAAATAGGCCTATGTAACATGATTCATGTAATGTAATAATATAGTTTACTGTCATTGTGAGGGGAGGGGACAAAAAACATTAACAAAGTCGTTTTCATCATATTAGGCACACGGTTAATATGAATGTGTACATATTGAGAATTAATAATATAATATAATTTGTAGCCTTCAGTAAATTATAAAAGACCAGCTTTAGGAATGGAAGAGACAGGGCAAGATAAGGATACTGAGAGAAAAAGAAAGACTGATGGAGATGAGGAGAGAGCAGGTATTGACAAATAATCTACTGCCCGCTAACATGGGTTTAACGCCATTTCTTATCCTTTTTTGGGCTTCAAACGTCTTGAAATGCACATAATGTAGATCAGAACATTTTTAACCCCTTAACAACCTCAAATTTAGGACCTAAGTGATTATAAAGCCTTGCCTACGGCCCTGTATTAGGCATAAGATCAATAATGAATGTTTACATATTGTGAATTAATTTAATAAACTTAGTTGCCTACCTTTCCTGGTAGCCTTCAGTAAATTAACGTGTATGAGACCCTATGTTTACTTTCTTCTCTGACACAGACAAAAATGAAAAGCCTATATCAGTCAAAGCTCAGCTCGGGACAAGACTCTGACGTGGCGGCCAACTCGGGCGAGAGCTCGTGGGCCGGAGCCGTGTGTGCTGCCCACACACACAGAATAGCTGTGGCGACTATCCTAAGTGCTGTATCATCCGGAGCTGACTCAGGCGCGGCGGCCGTCTTGTCCGAAGACACTGGCTCGGCAGGCATGAAGTGAACGGTCATAGAGGGGGGGATATGTCACGATTTGGTTATGTTTCATGTCTGTCATGTGATGATCCTTGTTCAAGTCATGTGATCCTGCCATGTGTTCCCTTGTCTGTGTCATGTTGTCATTGGTTCATTGTTGCATTGTTCACAGGTGTCTTGTCATTGGTCTTGTGTGTATTTAAGTCCTCATGTTTGCCTTGTGTCTTTGTCAAGTTTTGTTTCACTGTAACCACGGTTGGTAAGCGTCATGTCTATGTCTGTCAATGTTCATGTTTTTTAAGGAGCTTATAATATGACAAAATGATTTGTATTTGGATTGTGTAAATTTGAATTATTGACAAGTGTTATTTAACAAAATTGAATATTGTGTGGAATTTTAAATTGTTCTGAATTTGATTTAAACGAAATTTAACGCATTTTTATGGCTGAATTTTATAGACATATTTTCAAGCCGTTTTTTTTTTATTATTTTTTTTATTCTTAGACTGCAAATATCCAGTTTTAAAAAATACAGATTCAAGTTTTCAAGATGAAGAAATTCGGAACTTCAAATTATAATTTTTTTTTTATTCAAACCCCGGAAAAATCAGATCTTACAGAAAGTAGTTCACAGGTCATCCACAAAGAAGAGTAGAGGATCTCAGAAAAGTCGAACGGAGCATTTTGGCTGCATTGCAGTAGTTTTCTGGTGCAAACGTGGTGGTGGTTCAAGAGAATCCGTGTATCATTCGTTCAGTCGTTTTTTTATTTAATTTTAGATTTCTAATATTCTAATAATAGTCCTTCGCTGCTGCAGTTGCACGGATTCTTAATGCGTTTATTGCAACTACGTAGTAAAAATGTATAGGTTACATTTAATCTTTTTCTCACCAAACAACCAGACTAACCAATGGCTCGACACAACCCGTACAGAGGAAGAGCCTAGACGGGGCTCTCTTCTGTCTATATAAATTGACCTACGCTTTGCATCAGCTGCATGGCAGGGTAGGCTAAATGACGGCTGTCATAGCCTGCATGGTCGCCCAGTAAGAAAAAAAGAAGAAAAGAAATGAAGATATAAATCAATATAATTAGTTGTAAATTAAACATTTTAAACACAAATACTAAAAGGAAAGAATAATTCATTGACTTGGTTATATAATAGGCCTAACTTTCACGCATGAACTGTCAGTCAGACTGACTATCAGAGATATTAAAATACATAAAAGTTTTATGATGTAGGCCTTGTGTTTTATTTGTATTATAATTTATATCTCAAAAGGATGTGCTTTGTACATTTCTTTATTTCATTCATATTTTATTAGTATAAATTGATGTCAAACAAAACGGTGTGTTATTTTCTCTGCCAACTAAACACTCCCCCCCCCCCCCCCCCCCCCAAAAAAAAACCGCAGTCCCTCAGCGCAGTTTTTTTACTGTCCCTCAAGTACTCTTCTTTTCGCGCAGCTTTTCCACACAGATTTTGAGAGTTGGCCAGCTACACAAAATTGGCCAAAGACTAATGGCTAGTGTCCAGGTACATTCATATTTATGAAATAAACACTTATAATAGCTAGCCTATACTTCTCTTACATGAGTTAGCCATAAGTGAATTTGTCTACACCAAATAAAATTTCCAAGGACCCTCTAATAATAACTGATTAAGCCCAAAATGAATGTGGGTGGGGGTAATGAACACAATGTTTTTTTTGTTTCGTTTTTTTTCCCCCCAAATGGTCTACACTCTGCATTTTGTAATAATACAGCAAAACATTTTTAGCTGACCGTATTTGCCAGAAAATAAGTTGCATGCACCTGAGTGTAAGTCACACCGGGTCATGAGGAGAGAGAAATGTGTGTAATCGTCGTAAAAAACGCATTTTATTATTAGCCTATTCAGCAATAGTGTAAAAGACCTGTAAATAAAATACTAAATTAACATTATCAACACTATTAACATGTAGGCTATGTGTATTTTACTTTCCGTGTGTTCTATGAGCACAATGTGTTTTGCACAATTACAAATTTAAAAATACAAAGAGGATCATTGCAATTTGGATGTTTAACTATTAAACTTGTTGCTATTGGGCTGCTAACCCACTAGCAAGTGAAGTTAATAGCTGAAGGCCTTGCATGAACAAAGCAGTTAACTCACTAAAAGTTTTACCTGTACGTGCAGATCACTGATTTTTGCCCTTAGAAAGTGGTTTGCTATTTTTCTGAAAATAAGGAGGAGGTCTGCCCCTTCCCAGTGACCAGCATTTTTCCTCTATATGGCCTGTTTTCTGACAGGAACTGCAAAACCTGCTTTCTTTACCATAGGGATGTTTGCTACATTCTCCTGGAGTTTGAGGGTTTTCGCGACTCTCTAATGCTTGTAAACCCTGCGTTCTGGTGCATGACTCTGCGCTATTAAGGTGTTGCATCACCTTAAGAACTGAAATAGGCACACTTTCTTGGTCAGTTGCACATGCATTTTCTGAACTAAAAGTTTCAGATTCATTAGAGCAAGTCACCTCCTCTAAGAAATGAACATGCTTTTTAGTCCCATCACTGTTAAGTGCGATGGATAACTTCAACTTCAAAAGGGATACTTCAGGATTTAGCATTAAGCTTTGTATTAGTAGAAAACCTGTAGTATTTTCGAATTACCGTGCTTTCCACCCTCATATCCCCGATGAGAGATTTATGTATTTTTTGTCTGGAAAAAATCCTCCGATGACGCAAAAATCGTCATTTTGCGTCATCGGAGGATTTTTTGGCCAGAGGCTAAATACTACAGCCAGTAGGAGGGGCTGTCCCGCATGTTTTCAGCCCGCCCATAGGAGGTGGGATCTCACTCACAGAATGTACACAGTATCAGCCGTCTTTCTTTGGAAGCTAAGGTAACAGGCTCTTGTTCTGTGGAGAAAGCTGAGTAGAAGGAGAAAGCTGAGTATTAGGGGTTACCATCCTCTTTTTCCCGGACATGTCCGGCTGTCGAGATCGTCCAAAATGTCCGGGATTTGGCTTTTGCTTTCTGCAGTCGCCATTCATTGTTTACATGCACAGCTTGTGTTTCAATCTAACTGAATTCATTCCGATTGGTGAATCTGAATGTGGTGTTTACATGAACGCTAAACAAGTGATCGGTTGATGTGCGTTTTAACATTGCTAAGAAAATTCCCTCTCCTCCGTGAGAGATAACTTAGGAGACCGGTGCGTCTCAGTAATCACGCCACCAGCCTTGCGTCATTCTCCCGCGGCCCTCAGCCTCGTCCTGCTCGCCACAGTAAACATAATGAATGGCGACTGTAGAACGCAAAAGCCGAATCCCGGACATTTTGGGCGATCTCGAAATCCCCGGCAAACTAGTCAGAGTCTCACAAGTAGCCTAGCCTTGTTGTTTTCAACTGCGCTCTCTTACCGGTAGGCGCGGCTTGGGTGTGGCCTCCTAGGGCAGTGAAGCAAGTGCATTCTGGGAGTTGTTGTCTTTCATCCACATAAGCCAAAAATAAATTTTCTGGCTTTTCTCAGTCTAGAAAGCTCCAAATTCAAAAATAATTTCACATTTCTTCTACATAAATGACCTTTTTTAAATACACATTCATCTTTCCAGAGGTGAAGTATCCCTTTAAGCATTTAGCTTAGCCTTGAGATCTGCAATGATCTCTTTGTGATTTTTACATTTTTCAGTCAGGGCTAACTGCTCAATTAGTAATTTATCTAGCTGTGTTTGAAGATCTTGAATCTTTGCCTCAGACTTTTGTGCCTCTGCACTTTTAGATTGCACTTCTTATTTAGCATCTATACTTGAAGATAGACAGGTTGTTAACTCACATACCGGTAGCCGTGTAAAACTTATGAAGTTTAAAGCCTCAATTATTTCACCATGTTTTGATTTCTTTTGATGTTTGCCAATTGTGTCCCACCATTGGAGCATTTCCTCATCTATGTACTCTTTCTTGAGTTCAACTTTTGGGCTCAAATTTTTTGCTCCATAAAGCAAACAATACATCACTGTTATCAGAATTTTTCCCTTCCATCCCTGAGGAGATCTGAATATTCACAATATTCACAAATTATACAGTAATGGGACTATTAAAGCTATTCAAAACCTTCTAAATTCTGTTCAATTCAATTCATGCAATGGAGACTTTTCCTATCATACCATTAAACAATGAAAACAGACTTACCCATTCAATGGTCAGAAGGTCAGCTTTAATCCATTCACAGAATCAACTGTGAAAAAATGTCCTCATCCTGATGACCGATCAAAGTAAATTTCAGAAAACTCACTGCAAGGGATCCCGGGTTTCGGCACCATCTGTAAGGGTGGATTTCCTACGGTGGTTCAAGCTGCAAGACTGCCGAATGACTAAAGAAACGTTATTAGCAAATGGTAGAAAACTGCACATTTCTTGTCTATTCCACCCACTGCTACTTATACCAACGACGGAAATAAGCGCAGTTACAATAGCTTAATATGTGGGAGAGCGTTGCTATAGAGCATCACAGTTCCGCCCACAGCCGGTGCCGGAAGTAAGAATTCAATACAATTTCTCCATTGATAGTTGGGGTATAAGCCATAAAAACGTAACCATACATGGTAGACTTAAAACCAGCTACGGCTGTACTAAGCGATTGTATATGCTCATATAAACGCCAAAAGTTCATGGGGCACTAACCTTGTTTTGAGATAAATGCCTTTTATTCGCGATGTCTTGGATAAGTACTTCATTACCCACAATCATGAACAAACCCACAATCCCACAGTGATGCATCTGATTGGTGGAAGTCGTGTAACTGTCTAGTTAAACCCCACGAAGGTCCGTGAAGACTGAAGATCATTTAAAAAAAATTACAAATAAAAAAAAAACCTGTGTAGCGTTTTGGCACGGTAGACTTATCAGTGCAATCATGATCTCCTTGGCTGCCATGATGGCTTTTTTCAAGAAGGAAAACAAAAGTGTTCAAAGGGGTGAAAACCACTTCAAATCGGGTCATGTAGTTGAGTGTAGCGTGTCCGAGGGTCAGCTTGTGGGTTTTGTAAGGGCCAGCATGAGGGACAAGACCTACAAAGTTGTGGTGAGTTTTGCAGGGAGGTTGGTAACGTTAGTTAGCATTATCGTTCACTTTAGCTAGGCTACTGTAGCCTTCATATGGTACGAATCATATCAAGCATTTTATTGATGCCACTGTCAAAACAATATTTAGCCTAGGCATACCTCTTCATGCATTTACTGAACATTTGTGTAATAATTCATGGCAAGTTAATAAACTGAATATGACGATGGTCAAAGAGCAGACCATGCACCGGTCCATGCATCAGACCGGTGGCGTGGTGCACTTTCTGGTTTGCTGACCATCACTTTTTAATTTTCACTTGTTGTGGATATTAAGAAAATACATTAAATGTTATTAAGGGCCCCACCTGAGAGTCCGCACCAAGGTCCGAACCAGAGTTCATGTTTTGATACATTGTATACATTTGGTTAGTTTTGGTTTGGTTTCACATTGCAATCATGCGAGCGCACTAAAGAACTTTTCATGACGTACTTGCGTCCTGTCGTCATCATCTACATGGGCTGCATATTGAAATTGATTGGTTTGTAAACGGACGTGCGTCTGACGTCAGCGTGTTGTCAATTCGGCGGGTAACTTTGACAAGAATGAATGAACAGACGCATATCGTTTCATTTCCGAGCGAAGGAACTACTCATCACATAAACCACCGCGCCTCACTGAAGTCGACTGAAGCCACAACCGCGAAAGAGCCTTTTGAGCGACTTCCAAATCTGACGACGACCACGCAAACTTTTTCCTCCAGTGAATTTTATATAGTGAATGTGCAGTTAATAGCAGTTCTTTCAGTAGTAATCGTGTAAATAATAGTGTTCTCTTACGAGAGGTCTCTCGTACTGCGTAAGATATCTTACGCTAGGGGAAAATCCTTTTTCCGCGAGATATTGAAGCCAAAAATTATCCTTAATTTTGTAATAATGCAAAACGCGTTGCGGCAGCATGCAGACATAGGCGAGGCAGCTCGCGCGCCTATTGGCTGCTCTGCGGCAACTGCAGCAGCCTATCGAGCGAGGCCTGGCGTGACGCCAGACCCAATCAGGGCACTTCGTGCCCGCTGCGTCACGTCCCGCCGAAATGGGCGTGGTCTAGGCCTATAAATACCGCTCGCAGGCAGCTATTATCTGATTTTTCATCCTTCAAGCGAAGCACACGCATCGCTGGAGCTGGAGAAGAAGCCGCGCCGTCTGAGAGAGAGCACCTTCAGCGGGACGAGTCACTGAAGTCGCTGGCCGCGCCGCCTTCCTGCCTTCCTGCTGCGCTTTCCGGCGCTTATATCCTTTCCATTACTCTGTACTCTGTTTGTGTGTCGACACACATTCTAAAAGAGCTAGCGTCTTTTTCAAGATGCCTTCCTGCGGCTCGTGTAGAGCCACACTCAGCGACGGGGACCGCCACGTGGTTTGCGTTTCCTGCCTGGGTGAGGAACATGCAGTTCTCGCGCTCGCTGACGGCGGCTGCCCTCACTGCGAGCTGATGACTATGGCGACTCTGAGGACTCGCCTGGCCTTCTTCGCCGAGACTGCTCCCCCGACCGCCGCGGTGTCGCGCCGTAAAAAGCGCCGTGCCCAGCGGGTCCCGGAACCTTCCCCCAGCCGCCAAAGCTCGCCGGTTCGCCCGCTTGCTTCCCCGGCTTCGTCAGCCTCTCTTCCTGACGGACAGCAGCCGCCGTCTGCCGCCGCTTCCGTCGACATCGCTGATGAGGAAGCCCTGCTGGGAGAGGATGATTCCTGCTCTATCCTGGCGTCAGGCAGTGAGGATTGGGCGGGCTCTGAGGATCCCGCGCCCCCTGCCCGCACATCGTCAGGCAAGAGAGCGTCCATCGAGACGGAGCTCATGCGAGTACTCGCACAGGCCGCGGCGAGCCTCGGCCTCAAGTGGTCTTCGCCCGAGCAGCCCGCTCACAACCGGCTGGATGGATTTTTCCTGCCTGGGGAGCGCGCTTCGCCTGCGTCCAGACCGGCGCCTTTTCTTCCTGAGTTACACGAAGAAGTCGCTAAGTCCTGGAACGCCCCCTATTCAGCTAGAGTGCGTCCTGCTGTCTCTTTGGCATTCTCCGCAGTTGACGATGCCAAGAACAAAGGATACCTTTCGCTGCCGCCGGTCGAAGAGGCGATAGCGGCCCACTTATGTCCGCCCTCCGCTGGACGGCGCACTAAGTCGGCCCTACCCTCTAAAGCTTGCCGCACGACGTCAAGCCTGCTCCGCCGCGCTTTCTCCGCCGCCGGGCAAGCTGCGTCAGCGCTGCACACCATGGCTAAGCTTCAGATCTTCCAGGCCGATCTCCTCCGTAAGCTGGATGAGGAAGGACCTGACGCGATCTGCGTGCCGGACTTAAGAAGTGCCACGGACCTCGCTCTCCGTGCTACTAAGTCTGCAGCGCAGGCCATTGGACGGAATATGGCCTCTCTCACTGTGACCGAGAGACATCTTTGGCTGACGCTCTCGGAAATGGCAGAGTCCGAGCGCACCGCGTTCCTCGACGCCCCCGCTTTCCGCCACAGGCCTCTTTGGATCCTCCGTCAAGGATTTTGCGGAGAGATTCGCAGAGGTACAGAAAGCGTCACAGGCTATGAAGCACTTCCTCCCGAAGCGCTCCAGCTCTGCAGCAGGCCGTGCGAAACCGTCTGCTCAGAGCTCACAGCCACAGCCACCGTCCACTGCCTCCACTTCGCAGCGCCGCCAGGCCCGAAGCGCGAGACCGCGCTCCCGCTCATCCGGTCGCCGCCCCGCCGTGCGTGGCCCGCGACCTAGGATTACGGTGAAGCCCGAGGCCCCGAAGTCGTCCTAGCACAACTAGGAAAACGACGGTGTTCAAGTCCCGCTGCGGCCAGACTCACACCAAAGCTATTCGCTCGTCCAGTTCCAGCAAATGTGACTGTTCCAGTGTTTTCTGCAGCCAACAAGCCGGTTCTGTCACCCGCTTGCCTGCACAAAAATGCCGTTTTCACGGCTACCCAGATTAAATCCCCAAAAGAGTGTATTTTCTGGTGTCCCGGCCACGGCCGATGGTGTCTCATGTGTAGTAAGAATGCCCACTGCCCAGTGCCCATCTCTACAAGCACAGCCTGTCACACAGGGCTCGCGCACATAAAACCGACTCAGATCGGTTGCGCTTCAAACATGGTGAATGTGCCCACTACCCAGTGCCCACTAACACCACGTTATGCATGTCTCACGGTTTCTGTAAAAACGAAACCAACGTGCACTCGCTTCACTCAAGCGAACGATGCTTTCGGTGTGATAAATGTGCCCGCTGTCCCGCGCCCACATCCACACATAGACATGACAGTTCCCACGGGAACCGCCCAGCCTCCCCCTCGCGGTTGACCACCGCAGAGGAGTCGAGCGCGGGGTAATCTGCCCGCGGGCAATCTGCCCGCTGTTATCAGCGCGCCCCCATGCCTCAAATGTCACGAGCACGACGCTTGTGATGCAGCACGCCGAAGCTTCTCCATCGCTGAGCGAGCGAAGCGCGCTTCGTATTCAACCCCTAGCTATCCATGCAGACGCATGGGCAAAGCTGCCCGGGGTTTCGAAGTGGGTGCTGAACATTATAAAAAGAGGCTATTCGCTACAGTTTCGCCGACGCCCTCGCCGCTAAGCGGCGCGTGTCGAGACCACGGTATAAAACAGAAGTAGCACATTTACTTCGAGCCGAAGTGGCGAAACTATTGAGCAAAGGGGCCATAGAGCCTCTCTCTCAAGTTCAGAGCGAAGGAGGGCTATACAGCAGATACTTCCTGGTACCGAAAAAAGACGGGGGTCTCAGACCCATACTAGATCTAAGGCAACTGAACAGAGTGCTTGTGAAACGACAGTTCAGGATGCTCACAACCAGACAAATCCTTGTGCAGATTCGCCAAGGAGATTGGTTTGTGTCAATAGATCTGAAAGACGCGTATTTTCAAATACAGATAGCGTCACGTCACAGGCGATATTTGAGATTCGCCTTCGAGGGCCAGGCATATCAGTACACAGTCCTGCCGTTCGGTTTATCCCTGGCACCCCGTACATTTACGAAGTGCATGGATGCGGCACTCGCACCCCTCAGAATGAGAGGCATGCGAGTTCTGAACTATTTGGACGATTGGCTGATTCTAGCGCAATCTCGCTCAGTGCTCATAGAACACACGACCGTTTTACTCGATCACCTCGAGAATTTGGGTCTCAGTGTCAATTGGGCGAAGAGCTCTCTGTCACCCAGTCAGAAGATATCTTTCCTGGGCACAGAATTGGACTCGCTGTCCATGATAGCGCGACTATCACCACAGCGCGCGGTAGACATTCAACGCACAGCGAACTCGTTCCGCTGCGGCGCGTCTGTCCCGCTCAAGAAATTTCAGAAGATGCTAGGTCTCATGGCCTCAGCATCATCAGTGCTCCAGCTGGGCCTGCTCCGCATGCGCCCCGCTGCAGTTTTGGCTGAAAGCGCGAGTCCCACGCAGAGCGTGGGCATCCGGTTTGCTTCGCCTCAGGGTCAATCAGAAGTGCGTCACAGCTCTGAAACCTTGGAGAGCGAACGACTGGTACCAATCAGGTGTAAGCCTGGGGACTTCCTCGAGGGTGAAAGTGGTGTCCACGGACGCGTCCACCTCGGGATGGGGAGCGCTGCTCGAAGGCAGACCGTTCTTCGGCCAGTGGTCGGAACGGGAGAAGCTCCTGCACATAAACTGCCTCGAAATGCTGGCAGTAGACAACGCGCTGACGCGTTTTTGTCCCCAAATAAAAGGACGCCACGTCCTGGTCCGTTCGGACAACATGTCTGTGGTGTCCTACATAAATCGCCAGGGCGGCCTCAGGTCCAGGAACCTGTACAGGCTGGCAGAACGCCTCCTGGTATGGGCTCAGTGCAACCTGCGCTCGCTCAGAGCAGCGCACGTGCCAGGGCTCCTGAATATAGGACCAGACAGACTGTCCAGGAACAATGTTCCGGCAGGTGAATGGTCTCTACACCCACAGACAGTCCAACTGCTGTGGAAGACATTCGGCAGAGCGGAAGTAGACCTGTTTGCGTCTCAAGAAAACGCTCACTGTCCGGAATTTTTCTCCAAGAGCAGGGACGCGCTGGCCCATGTGTGGCCCCGCCGCCCGCTCTATGCTTTTCCCCCCGTCTCTCTCCTGCCTCAGGTGACAGAGCGGATCAGGGAAGAAGGATGCTCAGTATTGCTGGTGGCACCGTTCTGGGAAAACCGACCTTGGTTCCCAGTCGTGATGCAGTTAGCAAGTACTGCCCCCGTGGCCAGTACCAGTGAGGAGAGACCTCCTCTCACAGGCCCACGGCTCGATCTGGCATCCTCACCCGGAACTATGGTCCCTTCATGTCTGGGCCATCAACGGGTACATGTTGGACTCACTAAAGGAGTATTAAACACGATCACGCAGGCTAGAGCTCCGTCTACGAGACGGCTCTACTCCTCGAAATGGTCAGTGTTTTCGAGCTGGTGCACAGCCCGTGGTGTGTCACCCACAGACTGTGGTGTGATGGAGGTGCTTTCCTTCCTACAAGAGCTGTTGGATAGGGGCAGGGCCCCCACCACGCTCAAAGTTTATGTGGCGGCTATAGCAGCGTTCTCAGGGACAACGCTTGGTCAGTCAATAGGAAGGAACGATTTAGTCATCCGCTTCCTTAGAGGGGCTAAGAGACTGAATCCTCCCAGACCTCCCTCAGTCCCCGTATGGGACCTTTCTACGGTTCTGGAAGCCATGAAAGGTGAGCCATTTGAGCCTTTACAGTCAATTGATTTGAAACACCTGTCTTTCAAGACTGTGTTTCTGCTGGCTCTCGCTTCAGTGAAGCGCATAGGGAACCTACACGCGCTCTCTGTGAGCGCGGCGTGCATGGAGTTTGGGCCTAATGACTCAAAAGTTATACTCAAACCTAAGCACGGTTATGTTCCAAAATCCCTCAACACACCGTTTAGGGCGCAGGTTATCTCCCTGTCAGCCCTACCGGTCCCTGATGAGGAAAGAGACGCGAGCCTCCTTTGCCCAGTCAGGGCATTACGAGCTTATGTGTCTCGCTCATCTGTTTTCAGACAGACGGAGCAGCTCTTTGTTTCGTTTAGCGGACGTTCTAAGGGACTAGCCGCGTCGAAACAGAGCCTATCCAGATGGATAGTTGATGCTATAGCGCTGGCATACGCCTCCAAGGGCATGCAGTGCCCGTTGGGTGTCAGAGCGCACTCCACGAGAGGCGTGGCCTCTTCGTGGGCCTGGTCAAGTGGGATTGCCTTGCAAGATATTTGTATGGCGGCAGGCTGGGCCTCCCCGTCTACATTTATAAGGTTCTATAACCTAGAGGTTCCCGCCCTGCAGGCCAGGCTGCTGTCGGTCTAAGTTTACCAGTATTATCTGACCTGATGCTATCAGCTCAGAATGCTGCGTCTACTGAGCACAGCTCAATGTTCGACAGTCAAAAGTAGCAGCACGAGATGTGCCTGGGCAAACTGTGTAAGACCCACATTCCCCCATCAGTTCAGGCCGTACCCCGCCCTGTCTGTATGATGAAATTCGCGTCTAAGCGACGCTGCCATATGTGGAAGAGCGCGGCTTCGCCCCTCCCTCTTCCCGGACTCCCTGTGAGTTCCCTGAGTGATTGTGCACTATATGTACCCCGGGCTTTCGCCCTTGGGTCTTTGGTGTCAGATCTCAGCATGCACGGCGTTTTGCATTGGGTCCCCTAGCGTAAGATATCTTACGCAGTACGAGAGACCTCTCGTAAGAGAACGTACTCGGTTACTAACGTAACCTCGGTTCTCTCTAGAAGAGGGAACGAGTACTGCGTATCTTGCCGTGCATGCACACGCTCTGGTTGCTTCGATGATGAAAAACCAGATAATAGCTGCCTGCGAGCGGTATTTATAGGCCTAGACCATGTCCATTTCGGCGGGACGTGACGCAGCGGGCGCGAAGTGCCCTGATTGGGTCTGGCGTCACGCCAGGCCTCGCTCGATAGGCTGCTGCAGTTGCCGCAGAGCAGCCAATAGGCGCGCGAGCTGCCTCGCCTATGTCTGCATGCTGCCGCAACGCGTTTTGCATTATTACAAAATTAAGGATAATTTTTGGCTTCAATATCTCGCGGAAAAAGGATTTTCCCCTAGCGTAAGATATCTTACGCAGTACTCGTTCCCTCTTCTAGAGAGAACCGAGGTTACGTTAGTAACCGAGTACGTTTTATATAGGTATTGTGTATTGAATTTTATATTTATCATTGTGTATTTTATCGTGTATTTTATATTGTGTGCGTGTGTGAATTACAATTATTTTGTGAAAAGACATTAATCTGTGTTTAATGAGATGGTTTAGCATGTGTGTTCAGTTTGTAGTTTGTGTGTTTATTTCAAAGCCCTTTATGACACAGGACACTCTGCTGACAGGACAGGTTGAGGTCCATGCTCATTTTAAAAATCCATCAAATAGATGTATGAGATGATGATAACTTATATTATTAATTGTTCCCAGCATATATGAAAAATGTTACCAGAGAGAGAGAGAGAGAGAGAGAGAGAGAGAGAAAGAGAGAGAGAGAGAGAGAGAGAGAGAGAGAGAGAGAGAGAGAGAGAGAGAGTGTGTGTGTGTGTGTGTGTGTGTGTGTGTAAGAGGAAGGAGGAGGTAAAGAGAGAGAGCCCCAAGAAAGGGACCCAGAGAAGAAGAGAGCCAGAGCATCAAAAAAGAGAGCAACAATTTCAATCTTCTTTTATCCTTTCCTGACCATGATTGTGACAAAACCCAGATGTGAGACATTCAAACTGACCAATCAGATAATTACACTTCCCCCACCATACTAAAGGTGTGACAACACATCTTGGCTTACAGGCCTAGATCACTATCAGAAACCTCTGTGCCTTTAGGAACTCCAAATGGTCCTTGTGGTAGAAAGAGGGGGTGGAAACAGTAAAGCAACTATCTTTGTTCATTTAAAATATCTTGGATTATTTTCAATCCTACAACAACTCTCAGAGTGTATTGGCATGGTAATGGGTTTAACAAAATTGTATGTTTGGTCTTGGTGGAATAGATCTGCTATGCGCTGCGAGAGATTGTTATTAGGTTATTGCTGCTGCTGCAGCAGAGCAAGTACGGGACTTGCTTCTGACAATACGTACTGAACATGACATGCTGTGAGCAAGTAAGGCATCCTGCTGCTGTACAATATAACGTACATGAATTACCCGTAGCAGATCTATACAGGTGGAGCTGGGGAAGGTGGAGGGTTTCTGTAAGCACGCTGCACTGCTAAGGCAAATGCTACACAAGTTTTGAAGGTTGAGCACATAAGCTCATTGGCAACTGATATGGCAGGAACCAATCAGCTGCACCCTATAGATAACGATGTGATTATGAACAGGTGAGTAAAAGGACCTATTAGCTTGCACCATCTAGAGTTTCATGCCAGAACTTTGTATATATTTATTAAATAAATGATGATGTTAAATAAATGAAATAAAAACAAAACATTACTGTGTATTGTTTTTGGTAACACTTAACAAAAAAAGTACATGAATGATCATGTACTAATACCTGAATTAATACTTACTTCAACATGAACTCATGATTAGTGAAGAATGAGCTAATCATGGACCAATGAAGAGCTATCCTTAAAGGGATAGTTCACCCAAAAATGAAAATTCTGTCATCATTTACTCACCCTCAAGTTGTTTCAAACCTGTATGAATTTCTTTTTTTCTGCTGAACACAAAAGAAGATATTTTGAAAAATGTTGGTAACCAAACAGTTGATGGACCCCATTGACTTCCATAGTATTTTTTTTTTTCCTACTATGGAAGTCAATGGGGGTCCATCAACTGTTTGGTTACCGACATTTTTCAAAATATCTTCTTTTGTGTTCAGCAGAAAAAAGAAATTCATACAGGTTTGAAACAACTTGAGGGTGAGTAAATGATGACAGAATTTTCATTTTTGGGTGAACTATCCCTTTAACTATGACTGGAGTCATAAGGATTCATCCATGAATGGCAGCAGCCTTAACTACATGATAGTTATCATTAATATTTAGGGTAAACTAAATCAATCAGGCTCTACTCTGACTGTTTAAGTGGTTGTCTTAATGTTATTCTCCAGCCAACTCCTGTGTTTCTGTCAGTGAATTGAATAAAGACTGTTCTGTTTATTCTCCTTCATCATGCAATGTATCTACACAGCCAGATTGTGACAGAATGACCGACCTAACAAAGATTTTAAAGATGGACTTAGCAGTCTTGCAGAGACTCATCACCTGTTAGAACAGGCCACTGGTGGCGTACTGGTGGTGGTGGTGAAACTCCCCGTTCACCATCAGCAGGGGCAGAGAGAGGGAGCACGAACCAGAGCCTTTTCGGATAACAAAATTATTGAAACTCTGACAGACAAAAACTCATATAATTCATTTTTAAAATCCTTATTGTACTTTGTAGGCATGTATATAAGTGCACATAACAACGAAAAAGCAGAGTCAACTCTAAATAATTGCATTTCAAAATAGGTCTAAGTCCCAGAGGGAAGTTTACAACATTTAGAAAGATTTTTGTACACTGTTGCAACACCTCCACCTCACACAGAGGTTCATCTAGGGTAATTCAAAAATAAGTCACTGAAAGGAGAAAGTTCTGATAAAGGACTTGAGTCAAAAGAATCAAGCCAAGTTTCAGTCACAAAAAGAAAGTCCAAATTATTTGACGAACAATAATCATTTTAGCAGAGACCTAATGTTTATTAACGGCATCTTGACCGAGATGGTGTTATTAATTAGTGCTAAAAAAAAAATCTAAACACTTTTTAACGAAAATGATTAGGATTAAGCTCTAGCTGCATTGTATTTTTTTTTTTTTTTTATCTAAATCTTAGTGTACCACAGCCTTTTACACAAATGATGTTGCTCTAATAACATTTAATACTACTCTTAAATTGGAAATGTATCATTCTTGCTGTCGTACTCCTTGATTTTTTTATATAAAAAAAAACCTAAAAAAAATTATGAAATAAATTAATAAATATATTTTACCTAATAGGCTCCAGCATCCCCGTAATCATAAATCAGACAAGCAGCTCGGAAAATGCATGGATCTTATGTTTTCTTGTTTTGGACAAGAAAAAAAAAAAGTATCTTAATTTTCCTTAAGAGATCATTACTCTTTGCACAAATGTTACACGTGCTCAAGAATGTGATGAAAATGAAAAGAAACGAAAAAACACCCTCCGTTGTGTTCTAGGATCATTAAAGAAGTTCACAATGTCTTTCACTTTGTCTCAAGTCTGATCGTTCATGATTTAAGAGGAAATGAAAGTCTATGGCCTAACCCAAGCTCGATCCCTAAACCTACCCATCATAGAAACATCTGCAAAACACTGGACTTAAATAAAAACAATAGTGTTTTGGACGATTTATAAGCTTTAACTAAAGGACCAAATATGTCAAAATATAAGTGACATTTGGCCTTCACAAATATAGCCAAACATGTACACACACACACACACACACTTTTCTTCTTTTGTGTTGCAGAGAAGAAAGAAACTCTTTGAATGACATGAGGGTGAGTAAATGAAGAATCTTCATTTTTGAGTTAACCATCACTTCAAGAAGGTTGAAGTAGACCTATATACTGTTGTATAATATCAAGAAAATGCAATCACCTGCCTTCTTGTTTATTGTAGATGCCCTTTTGTAACACATATTTAGCCAATGTATTGAATATAATGCATAGCATTCAATGTTGTTATTTATTTTTGTTTGTAAAAAATGGCTTATATTGTATTGGCATAGATGTACAGTAATTTGTTTATGTATATGTGTGTGTGCCTACCCATGAGAAAGAGGAGCAGAAGTGTGTGCAATTATGTGTGTGTGCTCAAGGACACAAAGAACTGTGGTTCTACTGTGGTTCTACTCCTAGCACCTTAAAAGGAAAACAGCCATCTTGGTTGAGTTTACTGGAGTTCAAGGACATGAAGAGGTAGACAGCTTTCACCTGCAAGACTTTGAGAAGGATCTGGGGAAATTTGGGAAAGTCACAATTTATGTCAGTCAAGAAGATTAGATCCCAACACGTGTGGTAAACAACAGGATTATAAAAGACTGATGAGCTGATTGCCTCTTTGGATACTGATACGTCAGTACACCCGACGCCTAGAAGCCCAGAGCTGAGGACAAGAAACCCCAAGCGGAGGACAAGAAGCCCACAGCTGACCTTTGATTCAAAACGTGATTATTGTATTTTATACTTTAATGATGAAGTTTTATTTGCCTTTAAATTTTTGTTTATTATATAAAGAAAAGTAACCAATTAAAAGAAATGTAATTGATTACAAAAACTTACTGAGGCTTCAATTTATGGTGCTGTAAGACTTTCAATAAGAACATACCACAGAGAAGTCTTCTGACCAAAATTATAAGTGATTTTAAAATGCTTATAATTTAGGCCAGACTCGACTTATTTTACAAAATCTGAGAATAATCAATAATAAGGTTAAAAATAAAACGTTTTAAGATCAAAGTACACACTGCAAAACAATAGATTCCTTGTAGTTTCCTAAAACCATCATTTATCATTAACTCCCCTCGTGATAAGCTATAAAATAAGCATTGAAACAGACGTTATTTCATTCTCCTCCTGATCAAAGATGGATCTGCAAATCTCAGTTTTTCTTCTGTTCATTCTCTTCACTGCAGGTACAAAGACAAATAGTGTTTGTGATGTTATTGGGTATACAGATAATTGATGTCTCATTCTCTCTGTTTTATTCCTAAAGGACATTCTCTCAGCTGTTATGAGTGCGTGAGTCTGACGGGTTCTTGTGCAGGACAAACGGTTAAAACATGTCCCAGTGGATATTCTCAGTGCATGAGTTCAACAGAAGTGACACAAATTGGTAAGTCCAATAGGATTGAAATTTACCATTGTTTTTGACTATGAGTATAACATACTGCTATATTTTACAGGAGCTGCGACAGAACGGCTACTCGTATTCTACATATATTTCTGCTATTTTATTTGTTTTCTCTTAGAGTATGGAAAATGTTCAATGCCAAATTTGGACATTTATAAATAATTTTTCCACCAAAATAACTGTATCATTCATATTTTTAGGTAACATTACTTTTAAAGTGAAGGCTAAATATTGTGCTGTTGCCTGTCAAAGTTGGTCCTTGAATATCGGCTTTAGAAGGCTGACTTCTTCCTGCTGTAACACAAACAAGTGTAACGCTCAAGATGCTCCAGGTATTGTACTTCAATGATCATGTACAAATAACTTCTGTAAATTCAACTCTCTTTTACTTCCAAATGACATTCAATCAGGAAATAAAAAGCAGAGTGTGTTTTGTCTGTGGTGAACTGATTGAATGGAGCAGCTAAAGGAGTGTTTGATTAGATATTTTGTACATAAAATAAAGTAAAATAATACTTGTTTTCCCTCTGTAGATCCCATCCCAAATGGAAAGAAATGTTACTTTTGTGATGCAAAGAGCTGCTCAAATAAACTGAGCTGTTTAGGGACTGAAGATCGCTGCATTAAAGCAAAAGGTGAGAATCTGCATGGAAAAAAAAGGAATTAGATTAAAGTTATTATCATTTAAACTCTCTTAGGTTTAAACATTTGACACTGATCACATATATACCAATGTCCAGCTTAGACTAATTCAATCTTTGTTTTCTCTCTTTTCATCAGGGACTTTTGAAGGCCATTCATGGGTTTTTAAAGGCTGTGTGTCTAAATCTTTTTTTGACACCACAACATCAGTTAGTGTTCAGAGCATCTCAAGTTGTGAGGGGAACCTGTGTAACGGGGCTCAGAGTGTCACCCAGAGCTTCCTGTTCCTCTGCTGTTCTCTGCTCTCCTACTTCATGATGCACTGAATACAGCAGATCTTCACATTCTACAATCACACACTGTACTGAATATATAGCTTGCATTTCTCTGTACTATCTTTGGTGTTCTGATGTGATTTTTTTGCTGAAATAAAATACTACATTACCTTGTTCCTGAGGTCATATTTAATAAAGCTGTAAAGAAGTCTGAAAAACATTCTGCAATAATAAATATATAAAATTAAGTCATCATTTACGTACCCTTGTGTTGTTCTAATGCAGTATGACCTTTCTTTTCCGGAACATAAAAGGAGAAATTTCAAATAGCAATGCATAATGTAGCCTACTAGTAAATAGCGACCAGCTTCAAGCTTTTAAAAAAAGATGCAGAAGTATCACAGTATGATCCCATGCGACACGTGTCGTATATTGCAAGTGTTCTGGGGGGTATGTGAAAGGGTTTGGTGAAAAAACGAATTTGTGTACACACACTCGGGCACTGGGAAGGACAATAAGGATCCTGGCTAACAACACATTGAGACACTGATGACTTTTTTCCGGTGACATGACAACGTCCTCGTTGAACAACATCACTACTGTAATTTATGAGTAACATCAGAACTGATATCTTTCTGACATTAGTTTTTAATATTATTTAAGTAGCTACATTATGAAAAATATGTTGCTTGTTAAATGTGTATGCAGTATTGGGCAGTAACGTCACTACAAGTACTGACTTTCTATATATTCTAACTCAGTAGTGTGGTAGCGTCGCATGTATTGTGAATCAAATAGCTTTTCAGTTTTTTTTATCAAGTAGTGTAGTGTCCACACAAGCTACATTTTCTAAAGCTCAAATCTTCTTCTTCTTCTTCCCCTACTCCCATAGGGCCATATGATTTCATTCCCGCGATGCGGAAAACACGGACGGAATCGTGGAATCCAAGCATAAAAACGGAATTCATCTACTGTAACGCAGAATTTGTCAGATCTTGGATGAAAAGTAGGTCACTAAACTTAAATAAAATTGCGAAATAGACTAGTGTCTGTGAATATTAAACCGCATAAAGACTATAACTGAAATTGTAAATTCCGCCAGAAAAACGAGTAGCCGTTCTGTCGCAGCTCCTGTAAAATATAGCAGTATGTTATAGTCTTATTATAGTCAAAAACAATGGTAAATTTCAATCCTATTGGACTTACCAATTTGTGTTACTGCTGTTGAACTCATGCAGAGTAGATCCAATGGGACATGTTTTAACTGTTTGTCCTGCACAAGAACCCGTCAGACTCACGCACTCATAACAGCTGAGAGAATGTCCTTTAGGAATAAAACAGAGAGAAAGAGACATCAATGATCTGTACTTGTACCCAGTAACATGACAAACACTATTTGTCTTTGTACCTGCAGTCAAAAAA